>WBMV01005347.1:205605-218956 GCA_013396655.1 Campylorhamphus procurvoides | reverse complement strand
CGGGCCGCCGCCGTTCCCGGGCAAGGGCGGCCTGCAGATCCGGAAGAATGCCATCACGGACGACTACAAGGTCACCACGCAAGTGCTGGGGCTCGGCATCAACGGGAAAGTTTTGGAGATCTTCAGCAAGAAGAGCGGCGAGAAGTTCGCGCTCAAGGTGCGCGCACGGCGGGGACCCCCCCGGCGGGGATGGGGATTGGGATGGGGATGTGGATGAGGATGGCGATGAGGATGGGGACGGGGACGGGGACCGGGAGGGGCCGGGGGGACGGCAGCTGACAGTGATGGAAGGTGTCTGCTGCGGGGAAGGGGGTCCCGGCCGGACAATGAGCCGCTGTCCTCCCCTCCGGCCGCGCTTTAATCTCATCTCCCCCCCTCCTCCCTCCACCGTCTATTGCGAGACGTGGCTTTGCAGCTTTCTGGTGTGAAAAAACGAAGCGAAATGACATCTTGGTAGCGCGACGGGGAGTGGGGTCTGGAGTGGAGTCTGTGGCCTGCCTGGAATCTCCCCCCACCCCTTTGCTCCGTGGGATGCGCATTTAGGAATGTGGGGGTCTGCATCCCCAAACGTGGGGGGTCCCACTGCAGGGCGTGGGGGTCCCTCCGTGGGGCTGTTCACAGTGTGGTGGGAACACCACTCTGTCCTGGTGTGTTCCAGGTCCCTCCTGGCTGTAACACTGACTTGTCCACAGTGTCACAACAGGGATACTACGGTGTTACGGTGTTACCCCATGTAACTCGCTTCTCTTCGGATAAATAGTGGCTGAAAAGCTGCGTTTTACCTGATGTAACCCTCTCCTTGTTTTCACGTGGATTTTTTCGAGCAGAGAGGATAGCGNCTGACTTGTCCACAGTGTCACAACGGGGATACCTCGGTGTTACGGTGTTACCCCTTGTAACTCGCTTCTCTTCGGAAGACATGGATAAATAGTGGCTGAAAAGCTGCGTTTTACCTGATGTAACCCTCTCCTTGTTTCACGTGGGTTTTTTCGAGCAGAGAGGAGAGCGTGTCTCTCGGCAGGAGGGACTTTGGGAAGTTTGAAGCGATTCACGCCACGCCGGGTGACGCGGGTACAGGCAGTCTGCTCAGAGGGAGCAGCGTGTTCTCCAGCATCCCTGCAATTTGCGCCCACACATGAGCTGTTCAAACTCTTGGTGTTACCCTGAGAACTGGGAAGGCTGAAAAAACCCCACCTAAACCCGTAACCCCCACCTAAACCCCGTAACTCCCCGCTCTTCTGTGTTTAGAGGTGCCCATGTGTTGGTGTCTGGGGTTCCTAACCTGAGGGAGTGAAGGAACACGGTGCTTTGGAGGCACAAGTTGTGCTGCAGGGGTGGTGGGCTCAGCTTGAAGAGTGGGGGTCACTTGGGTGGCAAGTTTGACTTTCCTGTCAGAGGTGCCAGCATTTCTCACGAGGGCTGTACTCCAGGGCGACATGTATTGTCATCCTGTTGGGTTGGAAATTAGCGAAATCCTCTTGTGTTTTGACAGACGGGCTCCTCCTCGCCTCTGAAGTTGACTCATGTATTTAAAGCACAGATCCCAGCACTTCCCTTTTGCAGCCCCGAAAGGGGAAGGATGGCACAGGAGCACCAGTGGTTCCTCTGCCCAGCATGGGCAGCAAGGTGGTCAGGGCCTGGCACTGGTGCTGTCACCGTGCCCGTGTCAGAGCACAGGGCAGAGATGGGTCAGGATTTGCTGCTGTGAGCTCTGTGGGTTCCTTGGCATTGCTGAAGAGCATCCTGGGGCGCAGGACTCAGTGCTGTGATGTAGGAGGGTGACACTGGATCTCTTTCAGAAAAAGGGATTGTCTTCCCTGTCCCCTGCCCTGGCCTCTTGTCGTGTCCCTGACGGGGAGGGACAAGTTCAGCTGAGTGGTTGGATGTGTCCCTGCCTTCTCAAAGAGCAGCACAGCTGCTCCTGTAAGTGATTCCTTCCAGCACCTTAAAAACTGCTACGCTGGGAGTTTGGGCCCTCGGCTGGTACCCGGGTTGTCCTCAGGAGTGTGAGCTACAGGCTTGGTTTGCTGGACTGTGATTTTGGGCTGAGCTGTGGAGGCCAAACTTGGTGTGGGTGACTGCCCTAGACATGATGTGTGCTGACTTCATCCCCTGCTCTGCTTCACAGCCGGGGTGACGTCTCTGTAAGAGACCTGTGGAGAGGTATTTGGGTCCAAATTACTCATGGGCTGCATCAGAGTGGAAAGATGACCTAAAGCAGGATCCACAGAAGTGATTGCATCGAGTTGTCATGTTTCAGATGATGCTTAAAAGAATCCTGATGGCCCATCGCCAGGAGCCACAGCTGAAATCTGTCTGCTGCCTTGTTTTGGTTGTGCAGTGAACCTTTCCATTTGGAACGTCACTCTTTACGTTTAATATTCCAAAGTCTTGTATAACAGTGCAATCCTGCACCAGAGGAGGAGACACAGTTGTGTCTCTCCCTGATGTTAATGGTGTTCTCTGGGTATGTTGTGCTGCTTCCTCTGGCATTATGAGCAACTATTATGTTGTTAAACCTCCCTCTCCCAAACTGAGAGATGCATTTAGGTGAGGGTTTTGCTGAGAGTCACTTTGCTAAAGAGAACTTTTCAGTGTTCCAGGAAAGCTGAAGAGAGCTTGGAGACAGTGTTCTTGCAGCAGTGAAAATGTTAGGGCCAATTTTCTTCTCCTTCCAGAGCAATAGTCCGTGACAGAGACGCGTCATTAAATAACATGATGCTCTGTGTGAGTTAATGGATGGTAGTTTTGCTTTCTGTGCAGTACCTAGGTGAAACCAAGATATTCCTTTACTTTTCTTATAGATTATTGTTCATTTTTCACTTTTCTATCCGTCAGTTTTATTTTATTTTTTGGTACCAAGCAATACCTGAAGTGTGGCATCCCTGAATTATCTGGTGTGAAGCAGCCACGGATGGTCCCAGTCACCCATGACCTGACCCTGTTTGATGCATGATGATCTATCTGCTGCAGGCTGGGAACATAAAGCCCGTGGAGAAGTGATGAATGGAACTGAAACGTGAGGTCTGAGTGATTCCTTACCCTTTTCTTCCTCCTACTTTAGTGTGATTTATTATTAGGCAAAATTAGGTTTGTAATTTCTGTGGAGGCTGCTGTATGTAGGTCAGTGCTGGCCTGACTTGGTGAGGTTTGCTGTGGTCAGGCTGCAGTGGTGGGGCTGGCAGTGAGGGCTGTCTCGCCTACTGCAAATTCCACTTTTAATACTAATCTTTAGGCAAGATGCCGAGCTGGTGGCTGGCTGCCTTCACCCAGCCAGGAAATCACAGGTAAGCCAGCCTGGAGAGCGGGGAGGAGAAATGGCAGCTTGGTGAGGCTTTTTGTGGAGCAGCTTGCCTTTAAAACAAGTTATCAAACCTCTCCCCTGAGCTCAGCTTCAAAGCAGGAGATCCTCACCTGGACTGGGGAGCTTTGGAAGGGCTGGAAAAGCTTCTCAGGGCTCGTGGATTTACCCCTCTGTGGCAGCCCCGTTTCCGGAGCATCCTCACTGCTTTGGGGCACGTTTGCGAAACACTCTCAGTCTCACTCTTGGCCTCATCAGATAATCTGTGAGTGATGGTTCCTGTGATGGAGAGGGAGGAAGGAGGCCGGGACTTTTGTGGTTTATTGTTCTTGTAAGATGCCTGTTGTGGAATTAGGGCAGAATTAGGTGGCTCGTGGCCGGTAACTGAGCAGTTCTGTGGACCAGCGAGTTCATGGAGCTGGTGCCTCCTGCTCTCTCCCACCATGGTGAGAGGTTTTAGGGGGGCAAAGAACCCTGTTTCCTGCAGCTTCTTTTGAGATCAAATACTTTGTCCCCCAGAAAATCCAGCTGGAAAAATATCCCTGAAGTAATGGAGTAGATGAAGATCCTGAGCTTATGCTCATGGGGAAACAACTCACAATGTGTCTGCTGTCCTGTCACTCTCTCAGTGGAAAGATAATTTTATTAACTCTACCATGTATTTTATATAATCAGAAGCGCCTTCACTGTGGCCTTCCGTGCAAGCCGTGGTTGAAAACCTGTGGAAAGTGTGGTGACATCACTGGGACTTTTCCAGAGTGGTGGTTTATTATCTCATTGACCAAAGGAGTCTACTGACTAGGGGTTTCGGTTTCTTTAAACTATTTAGGATTTGCCATAATCTCTTCTAAATACTTTACATGTTCTGAGCAGCCAGACCTGACACTGTGATGGGCTGATAACAGCCTGGGAGCAGGGGCTTGCTTTTCACTTTGGAATGTGCTCAGGAAGTGGTGGGGCTCTTCCTCTTAATAATAATCTAATTCCATCAGCCAGAGGTCTTGCAAGAGGAGTTTCCCATGTTTTCAGAGGCAGGGAACTGAGATGCAGTGATTTACTGAAGGTCTTGCAGCCCATCAGAGGTGACAGGGCTGAGGAGCTGAGCTGCTGGCTCAGGACAAAAATACAACCCCTGTGTCTATGTGATGTAGTAGCCAAATACAGCCAGGTAAAAGGATGATTTATCATTCACACTGAGCTCCTGTTTGTGCTGCTGGGAAAGCCCAGTGTATAGGACAGCACTGGTCTGGGGTTGGGGAGGGGATGGCTCTGCCTCAGATAGCAACCAGGGCAGAGTAGGTGCTGGGATTTATCAGACACATGCTCCAAAACATTCAAAACAGTGTATAAATAAAAATCTGAAGCTGTGCAGACTGACAGCCAGGTCTCCTAATGTGTTTGGTGGACAGTGGGTAGGCAGAGGTGATGAAAACTCACAGAAAATTCCTGCAGACAAAGCCTGAAAGAGGGAGTTGATGACTTCTCTCTTCCCAGAAACATCCAGGATGTGCTCTGGTATCTGATGAGATGGATGAACTCCTGATGGCTCGCAGGGTGGTGCAGGTATGTGGGAGGCATCCAGAGGAGTGGCCGCGTTGGAAGTGGCTGTTTGGCCACCCCAGTGGCACAGAAAACAGTGTCACTTCAAGTTTATGCTCTGGCACCTCCTGAGCCTTCCCGGTGGGCTCGTGTGCCCCACGCCAGGGTGGTCCCAGGGCTCTGCAGCAGAGACAGTAGCTGGTGCTATTTTGAAACCTGTCCCTTTGCTGTGGTTTCACTGCGAAACTGCGAGGGAAGAGCCCTCCTTCCTTCAGAAAGCCTTCCCTGCTCGTGGCTCCCTGACCTGCAGGAAGGCAGGCTCCTCTCCAAGCACAGCTGGCCCCGCGCGTCTGGCCTCAAGTTGCAGCATTCAGGCAGCATGACCTCACCTCCTGGTTTCCAAGAATAACGTGCTGCCTGCCCTGCGCCTCGCCGGGACCGTCTGCAGTGGGTGAGGGCGCCTGCCATGGGCCAGCCCCAGCGCTCTGGCTTTTGCCAGGTGCCCCCAGGTAGCCCCGTGCCCACCCTTGGCTCCTCTGCCCTTGGTTTTTCCAGCACGTGGCTGAGTTTGGAGGGGGTGGATTGGAGAAGGCCAGCTCCAGAGGTTGGCATGTGAGCACAGCTTTGCCTGACTGCTCCCCAAAAAAACCTGTTTGGAGTCACACTGAGTCAGCATTTCAGTGTCCAGGAGCTGCTGAGCATCGTGGGCATCTCTGCTGGTGACGTTGGTGTTGGATTTTAAAAGCCTCTGAGACCTGTATGCTGCTGAAAGGGGGTCCCATCCCCTCTGTGGGTGCCCCTCATCTTTCAGGGCTGCAAAATGCAAACAGCAACCTGGTCTAGTTGGGGGTATCCCTGCCCATGGTGGGGAGGTTGGGGTGAGATGACCCTCAAGGTCCCTTCCAGCCAGCCCATTCTGTGGTTCTCTTATTCTATGAGGACACATCTCCTTTCAACTCTCCTGGCACGAGGACTGTGAGCGTGACTACTGCCTGGAGGCTCATTTTGGAGAGGGCTCTCCTGTCCAGGGCCGTGTCCTTGGGGGAATGGATGGGGAGCAGCACGCAGGGGCTGGAGCAGGGCACGCAAGAGCAAGTCTGAATGCACAGAAGCTCTAGCAGCCTTTTCAGCTGTTGTTTCTTTGTACCTCGTGGCTGAGTCATTTCAAAGATTTCAGCCTTTCAAGATCTTACCAATTTGAGGTAGGGATTACAGCAACTGGCAGGTTTAATGGCTGCATTAACTCGCTGCTCCCTTTTGTAGCCTCGGGAAGGGACTAACGGCACCGAGTCCCTGAGTGCTGGCAGATCCTTCTGACCTGAGATGACTCGAAACACAAGCTTTGCTGCAGGTGCTGTGAGCCACAAAAACATCATTTGGAGGGTGATGGGATGATACCTGCTGTTGGGAGGGGGACACAGGATGGGGTACCAGCGTGGCTCCTCTCTGGGCACGTGGAGCTCCAGTGTGGCTCCATGTCCAGGCTGATGCTGCTGAGGAGGATGATGGCATGTTCCCATGGCTTAGAGCCTTCCATCAGTGCCCTGCCTCGCTGTGACAGAGCTCTGTCCCAGTGCAGAGGGCAGGTGAGCTCCCTGGCTCAAGCAGCCTGCAGCTGGCACAGCCTTTGCCGTCATATGTAATGAGATTATTCAAGCTGTTGGCGTCAGGGCTGCATGTGATTCTGTGCCTGCCTGTCCCGCTAGCCATAGCCTAAACCAGAGATAAAGTTCAAAATGCAAACCCAGAGCTGAATGTTCCTGGGGCACCCAGCCAGGCTGGGACTTTGCTGCTCTGCTCCTGCTATCCTGGTCCAGTTTGGCCTATAGATTGGGGATCAGTGGAAGGATGGATTCATTTCCTTTGTCATCATAATTGAGCTTGCTGCCTTGCAGCTCAGGCAGATCCCTGGGTGCCCCTCTTGAGTTCAGCCTCTCTTTGCTGGCCCCAGGAGGGGGTCACTTGGGTTTGGGGTCCACTTGGGTTTGGGGTCTTTGTTGCCATACACCTCTCGTGCTGGATCAGGCTAAATCTGTGTCACAGCATGTTGGCACTCTGTGCTGTCCCTGTCCCAAGGGCTGTAGCACCTCCTGGGCTGGGACAATCTTCTGCTGAGTGTTTGGAGCCGGAGCAGCAGCTCTGCCCATCCTCTGTCCTCCCGGCATCCTCCGGCCGTGGTACACGGCACCGAGCTGGGGCAGCCTCTCAGAAAGCTCCTTGGATGTCCTGCCAAGTGTGTGTTTTCAGGGAAATGCGGCTGGAACACAAGCTGGGGCTGCTGTGGAAATCTGGCAGCGTGTCCCGTCAGGCAGCAATTCCAGGAGCTGCAGCTCATCCCTCTCGTGCCCGTCGGTGCGGGTGGGAGCCGGGTCCAAGCTGGCCTTGCCTGGAAATGGGTTTGGAATCCTGGCTGTCTCAGCAGGGTTGGGGGCAAAGCACATGCAATTGGATCCAAACGAAGCAGAAAATATGAGTGTTATCCTCAGCTTAATTTAACAAAAGTAGTAAATAAAACAAAGAGCAGGAGGAGGTGGTCTGGTGACGGGGATGTGTTTTTAATTTCAGTGGTAATGACAGCCTTATGGCATCCGCCAGCTCAGTGTTTAGGAACAATTTAAACTTGTTATATTTCCACTTGTTTTAGCAAACAGGGAGGGTCTGTGCTTGCTCACAGGTGCCACTGTGGGTGTCAGTGACCTGTCACTGCAGAGTCCTGGCTCCCACAGCCCTGCAGCTCCTGTGGCCCTGCTTTCAGATACAGCCAGGCTGGGGGAGCCTCTGTCACCTGTCAGAGCCTCCTCTGGCCAGCCCTGTCCCCTCGAGGCTCCTGTGTGACTCTCTCTTCCTCTTGGGCCATTTCACAACCTCCCTGCCATTGCGTTGGGCAGATGAGAAAACCTGGGCGGCTCTTGCGTAAGTGGCTCTGCCGGTGCTGGGAAGGCTGGGCTTGCCAGGAAGTTTAAGCTCAGGTTATCTCCTGGAAGTCATCAAAGCTGTGAATTTGGCATTTTCCAGAGGGTGCCTCCCGTGCCGCAGGCAGAGCAGCGCTGGCACGGGGACCTGGCTGTTTTTGGGAGCCTGGAGGCGTTGCAGCCCTTGGCTGGACACCTGCCTGGGATCCTGGAGAGGAATCTTCCCCCTTGCTGGCCCAGGAGCTGGGGAGAGACCTGTGGAGGCTTTTGCCTTTGTCCTCAGTGCTTTTCCCTGTTAGGAACGACCCTGTTTGTGGGATGAGGAGCTGTGTGTTTGTGTTGGAGCAGGATGCTCACATCTCCCTCTCCATCTCCTTTCCCACACTGCTTATTCCACTTTGGAGCTGAAACTCCCAGTATGTTTTGTGGTAAGGGAGAACTTCTGTAAAGAACAACCTTCTGCCAGGGTGTGAGATGCTCTGTGGGTGGTGGGATTCATCAGGGAAGCACTCCAGACCCTCAGGGTTTTTTGGAAGTGTCCAGGTCCCCAATTCCCTAACTCTTTGCTGCTGGAGGAGACAGCCAGCCCGGCCTGTCAGGGATGCAAATGCTGGGCTGATGAAGTCTGGGTGAGTAAGATGCTGAGGAGGTTCTGAAAGGATTAAAATGTGGTTTTGGCTGGGCTCTGGCAGCAAGGGCAGCCTGTGCTTGGCAAGTCAAGCACCTCTGGCTTTAACCAAGACATCCTTTTCATATTCTTTCTTCCCAAAGGTTGCACTGAAACAACCAGGCGAGTGTCACCAAAGGAGGGGTCACCTGGGATGTCATGGTGATGCTTTGAGGGTTTTAGTGGCTTAACTCCTAACCAGCACTGAACATCTGAATCTTATACCCACCTCGAATCCAAACCCCTCCAGCAGCCCTGGGAAAAGGGCTGTGTGAGGCAGGGAGTTAACACAGTTTGGGTGCTGTTCATACAGGCTGTTGGAGGCTTCACTTCTCTCTCTCACTTAGGAAGTGGAAGCTCTGCTGACTCGAGGTGTTGCTCCAGGCTTGGCATGGCCACAGGGGCAGTGCCAGCCCTGCTGTTTCCCGGGGTGCTCCAGGGGTTGTGTGGGGGTCGTGGGGGTTGCCGGAGCCCTCGGGTGGGCGGGCGAGCCACACAAAGGATGCCCTGTCTGCTCTTTGGCTTCCCCCAGCCCTAAGCCCTTCTCGTGAATAAGTGGGATTGAAAAAGCTTAAATTCATACAAAGCAGGATCCAGGAGCCCCCGGGTGACCCAGGGAGAGCAGCTCCCCCCTGCTCACCCCGTGCCCTGGGGCTGCCTCTGCTCGAGGGGGTCCCGGCTGATGCTGCCCTTGGGATGAGGTGGTGTCTGTTGGGAGAGGTTTCTTTGTAAAAGCTGGGTATGGCAATGCCCAGGAAGAACAGCCTGGTCTGCCAGGGGAGCAGCAGCAGCTGGAGGAGTAAATGTTTTTGTTAGTTTGTTTAAATATCCCCGTGTTTATCCTATTATCACCTTTCTGTTTTAATCTAACAGGCAAAATGAGTCCAAGCCACTTTGCTGCCTGTTGTATTTGCTGAGAAATCAAGTAGCCTGTTGGTAAACACTGTCGAGCAGTGGATTACTGGGCATCCATGGAAGGATCAGCCAGTCTTTCCCACGTGTTTTTGCTGGATATTGACAAGATGCAAGTGCATAAAACCTCTGCTGTCAACCCAGGCTGGATCAGGCTGGATGGGGCTCTGAGCAACCTGGGATAGTGGAAGGTATCCCTGCCCATGGAAGGGGATTAAAACAAGATGAGCTTTAAGGTCCCTTCCAAACCAAACCGTTCAATGATTCTGTGACCCCTCACTCTGTTGGGCAGGATGTCGTCATGGCAGAGACCAGCCTTTCCCTCTTGGGATCACAGACAGCGGGGAGGTTTTTGGTGCTTTTGAAAGTTTGTGCACCCAGGCACTTCATGGTGAGTTTTGCACACTTGTTGGATGAGGTATTTTGAGGTTATGGTGCTGACAGGGTCACTGGTGGTCCGGGCTCTGTCCCAGCTTCACCAAACCTCCCCAGCCCTGGGGCCACACGGCTGCTGCCAACAGGTGCTGGGGAGGCTCTTGGGGCTGCCAAAAGCCTGGAGGGAGCTAAGAATAGCCCCCATGTCCTGAGAGCTTTAATGTGGTGCCAGCAGGATGCAGAGAAGGGCTTTTCTTTTAAAATAGAAACACAACTGTGTTTTCCTGCTGGCTGAAGGAGTCTCGGGATGGCTGCTGTGGAGGGAAGAGGGGCTGCTGGAGGAGGAGTGCCCTGCTCAGCCCCTCAGGCTTGCAGGGTGGCAAGAGGCTCTTGGATTTTCATTGGATTGCTTCGGAGTCCAGGATGTCCCCTAAAATACTGACTGCAGTGGTGGGTAATGTGGAGCGTGTGGCCTTAAATAGTGTTGGGTCTCAAGTCTGGAGTGTTGCTTGGCTCTTAACCCAGGTGGGTGCATGGCAAATGGGAGGTCCCACTAGCTCTTCTGCAGGTCCTGTTGAGCACTGGGGATGTGCAGCACCTGTGTGATGGAAGGAAGGGGAGGAGGAGAGCAGCCTGTGGGGCAGGGACAACCTGGCTTGGGCAGGGAGACTGTGGGGAGCAACCCTGAGCCTGGGAGTTCTTGGGGGAGATGGCAAAGGAGAGGGCGGTGGGGGATGCCTGCCACCGAACAGCTCTTAATCATCCAGGGGGGCTCAATCCTCACCTTTCCCTCTGCCCCTTCATTACCATCCCCTCTCATTCCATTCATTGCTGCCCCTGTCCTTGTCCTGTGCATCCCTGGAGGTGGGCTCGTGCTTTGGCTGCATCAGAGCTGACAGTGCCGGAGGTTTTTAGCTGCTGTGCCATGTGAGAGGTGGAGGGAGCAGGAGGAGGAGGAGGAGGAGGGCTGTTGGTGGCCGAGGGGCCCCTGCCTCGCTGAGTGCCTGCGCAGACAAAGGCGTGCTGTGAAATCCTCGTGTCGCTCCTGGCCTGGCCCTCCCCTGCTCTAAACAGACCCTCAGCAGCCACCAGTGTGGGAGCTGCTTGTCTCACACAGGGAAGAGCCCCAGTCCCAGCCCCACGACTCTGGACATCATGCCTGGTGTGGGCTCACCATGCAGGAGCACCCTTTTGGCACCGCTTGGGTGATTCCAGGGTGGGTGGTGGGTCCCAGCAGAGGGGGGATGCTCTGCCCTGCATCCCTGCAGGGGTCACCCAGGGCATCACACCTGGGTTGCACATCCCTCAGCAAGGTGTTTGCTGTGCCCCAGTGTTGACCAAGCCCGTGGCAAAGGTGAAACTGCGTTAAATAAACAGCTGAGGAAGAACAGAGTGATGCAAAACATGCTGTCGTCACTGAGCTTTGAGGGTGCGTAAATGGAACCCTCCTCAGGCTTGGCACTGGTGCAGGAAACACATCCCGAGGCCATGCTGCTCCCAGTGCCGGGGGTCAATGGTGCTTCAAGAGAGGTTGACCTTGGCACAGCCTTGTGTTTTGGTTTGGTTTTTTCCCTTCCTTAAATATATATGTATTTTATTTATGCTGCTCCAAGACCTGTGTTGAAAGGCAGCAGGCAGGATTGCTGTGCTGGAGGGATTGGTAGGCACTCGTGTGTCCCATGGGGGGCCCCTGCCCATGGGCTGAGCCCTGAGAAACTTCATTTTTGGGCAGAGCACGAGCCCTGGAGCTGCCGGGAAGCGGTGGGTGTTGTGGGGCTTCTGGCAGGGCTTTGTGGCTCCAGCGCTTGCAGGCGTGGATCTGGGCCATCCAAACCTCTCCCTGAAATCACTTCCAGCTTTAAACGTAAGGAAGGGGTGGTCCTATCCAAAAATAAAAGCAGTTCTGGGATGTAGGTGTGGGGGAATCCAAAGCTGTCCCTGGGGTCGGGGGTGACAGTGGGATCAGGCAGGGTTGTCCCCAGGATTGGTGTGATGCTGGTGGAGCCAAAAAGATGCTCCGTGGGCTGTGTGGGCTCTGTGTCTGACGCTGAGGGGAAGCCCCACAGCTGTGGGATGTGGGGCTGGCAGAGATAAGGGGTTTTTCAAGCTGTGCCTGTGGGAGGGGAGCACAAAGGCCACAGGTCAGCGCTGAGTTAATGGTTTACATCGAGTGTTTACTTTGATATTAATCACACCTGCAAATATCAACCACTTCCTATCATAAAAGCTCATATGTGCCCTTCTCTGCTGGGAGATCTCGCAAGGGATGGGCCTTGGGGAGGGGTTGGGAGGAGGAGCTGACCCCAGTCCTGAGCTCTGCAAAGAGGTGGAAGCAAAGGGGCTGTGTGTGGGGCAGATCTGCTGGCTGCTCCTGTGGGAAGATATCCACCCTTCCCGGGGCTCCTTATTTTCCTTTCACTTTGTTTTGTATGGATAAAAGGCCCTGGCAGATGCAGCAAAGGCGTGCAGGGGTTTGGTCTCTGAGCATCCTCATCCCAAAGTGGCTTTTGCTGGCCCGAGACAGTCTGTCCCTTCTCTGCTCAGACCCAGCATGGTGGTGGCTCCTGGTGGGAAGGGACATCTTGGATACCTCTAGAAGGAGATGGACTGGGTTGAGGCATTTTGGCCATTATGGCCCTCTTTGTTCCTGTGGGGAGATCCTGGCCAGGGTGGCAGCTCCATCTCTCCATCTCCCTGGGGCCTCTGGCATGACCTTCTCCATGTGCAGCTGTTGGTGGGACCTTGCTACCCATGGCTCATGCCTGGGCTGATCCTGGCTCCTCATGCCAGCCCCGGTGCCTCCAGGAGAGATGAGCATCGGGTGAGTCAGCAAAACCCAGTGCTGCTGCTGCTGGATGGAAGGAAGAGGATGATCCCAAAACAAAACCACAGGGCTGAATAGGCCCCTAATTTTGTTTTTCTCAGATATGTGAAGCTGAAAGTCTTTATTTCTCTTCATTAAACACCAGCTCCAACCTGCTGCTGCTGCGTGACTCAGCGGGGATGCTTCGTGCTGCTGCCTCGGTGCCATTTACCTGCTTTGACTTTCTCCTGTGGGTTTTGCAGCCCCCTCCTGCCCACCTCCTGTCTCCTCCTCATCCACGATGTGCCCTTCCCTTGGCATCCAGGGTGATGCTCCTGGGTACCCCCTTGGTCCCCTTGAAATCAGCATGCCTAGAATATCTTTTGGTGCTGGGAAATGGGCTCTGCAGAGCGGGGCTGGCCGGGGGGCAGCGCCCCGATTGCATGGGGGGCACGGGCCCCTGGCAGGTGGCTCTTATTTAAGCCCAGGCCTCTCTTCTGCTCCTCGCCTTTGTGTGCCTCGAGAGGCTTTTGTTGCAGCCTGAAAGGGCTGAATAGCTGCTGCATCTGTCGCGGGGAAGAGCGGGGCAAGGAAATGCTCAGCAGATGCCCTGGGCGGGGGGGCTGTGGGGCAGGGGGTCCCAAAACATCCCCCCGCTGGGCACGGACCCCGTGGGAGCTGCGGGCAGGGCAACTGGCAGCACACGGGCACGGGAGGTTGTGCAACCATGGCAGGAGAGCGAGGCCCCTTGTGAAAGCACCGGGCAAGAGCCGCCTCTTCCCTCCTTCCATCCTCCACCCCGTTGCAAAATCACTCACAGGAGCAGGGACGAGGTGCCTGCT
>WBMV01005347.1:0-205547 GCA_013396655.1 Campylorhamphus procurvoides | reverse complement strand
ACATCTGCCCCACTCCAACATCTGCCCCCACTCTGACATCTACCCCTGCTCTGACATCTGCCCCTGCTCTGACATCTACCCCACTCCAACATCTGCCCCTGCCCCAACATCTGCCCCTACTCTGACATCTGCCCCTGCTCCAACATCTGCCCCACTCCAACATCTGCCCCTCCTCCAACATCTGTCCCCTCTCAGACATTTGCCCCTGCTCTGACATCTTCCTCCCTGAGTGCTCCAGCTGCCCCTGCAAAGGGTTTGAGCTCGCCCCTGGCACACACAGCCTCTTCGTGCCTGGCTTGTTGCTCGTCTCAGGCCACGCACTGGGAGAGCTCTCCTGAGCTCGCTGTGATGGCTCCAGGTCTTCCTGTGAGCGCTCCCATAATTCAGGCTCAGAGAATGCGGCCGAGCAGCTCAAGTGTGTGTGTGTCAGTTCGTGTTTGCTCAGCCTGAATTGCCTCTCCTGTCTTGCTCCCTGTTTGTAGCTCATTCTAGTCTAAATAATTCTCTCTTGCTTAGGAGCCTTTTCCCAACCTTTCTGTCTTCCTCGGGGTCTGAGAAGGTGGAGGAACCTTCTGTTCATGGCTGTGGAGGATGGAGCCAGCTGTGTTCGTGACTTGCCCCAATGGTCAAAGCCTCAACATCCTCCTGGGCCCTGATGGCACCTCTGGAAGTTGGGATGCTGATGCCTGATGTTGTTCTGCCTTGGCTGAAGCCACTCTGTGAGGGAGCAGCAGCCACCCTTCCAAACTAGTCACCCAGCCCCATGCCTGGCTCCTCCTCCTCCTCTCTGGCTTTCCCCAGGCAAAACAAACCTGAGGTTGAAGCTTTTTGCCTGGTCTGTCGGGGCTTAAAGCACTCTGTGTGTGGGCAGAGCAGAAATGGTCCCCAGCCTGGGAAAGTCCCATCACCTCTGTCTGAGCAGGTCGTGGTGGGTGTAAGCAGCGGGGATGGGGTTAATGTAAAGGTTTATATAAGAGCCACAATGATGTGGGGGAGGTTTCCTGAGCTGCACGTTTAATTGTTCTTGCCTTGTGGTTGAACCATGAATTTCCCTCTGTTTGGTAACATAATTCCTCTTATGGGCTTCGGGACTCGTGATTTTATTTCTCTTCTGTAGTTCATAAACAGCAAAAGCGGAACGAAGCTTTGCTGCTCCCATGTCCTTCTGCCGCCCTCTCCCTCTGAACTGTGTCTGGCAGGGACTGGGGCAGTTTTGGGGTGGTTACCTTTGGGCTCCCCAAATATTCTGGCGTTAAAGGCTCGGTTCAATGTGGGGCTTTGCCCTCCTGGTGCTGCGAGGTGGGAACAGCATGTGCAAAGCTCCCAGGACTGGCCCTACAAATGTGTAAAGCAGCTGACGCCAGTTGGCAACGAGTTTGCAGGGGAAGATTAGAAGAGGAAAATCCTTTGAAGAGAAACCCTTTTGCTTTATTAGGAAAAAATGCTCCTTGCCCTGTGTTAGCCGGGTCAGGGGAATCCAAAGCCTGTGTGTGTGATCCAGGCAGGGGGAACCTCTACTTTGCTTCCCTGCTGAGAACTGGGGAGGATGACAGCTTGTCTCTCCTCACTGTAGGTTTATTCTTGCTGCAACTTAAGAGGAGTTTATTTTAACCCCTGTGGTGCAGAGAGGTCCCAAGGGGAGCTGCTGGGGGTGGTGTGGGGTCTGGCTAAGCTCCTGCAGGTCCTGCTGGAGGGGTGGCTGCTGCACAGGTGAGGCACACAGTCTGTGCTGCTCTGCTGGTGTGATCAAAATATGCATGGAAATAAAACCACCCTGCCTGCAAGAGCAGCTGGAGTGCCCGGGCTGAGTGTGGGGGTGAAGGGTGCCAGCCTTGGAAAATAAACAAGGTGCCAGTGCGGGCCTGATCCTCACTTTCCTTGGAAATTGCCTGTGGGAGGTGAGTTTCTCCTGGGCAAGGTCTTGGACAGGGATATCTTGCCAATCTGAGTGAGCGTAGTGTGCTCGCTGAGTGTTTGGGGCTGTGGTGGCACCCAGGGCGAGGAGCAGCAGGACAGTGACCTCAGGGACCTCCTGCCCTGCCAGTGCAGGAGAGAGCTTCCTTCTCCTTCCTTTTCCTTCCTTTTCCAACCTGCTGTGACTCATGGAACACCATCCCAGGAGGAGGCGGTGAGACTGAATCAGTGGTGCCTGAGGACACCACTCACGTTCCCTCGCCCATGTGGGTGGCTCCAGCCCCCTTGTTTGCTCCAGTGCCTTCCTTCCTTCCTTCCTCATGCCCACCCACCCTTGCTGGGCTTGCTGCGAGGTGATGTGGGGTGAAATTCAGCTACACAGAGCTCCCAGCCCTCCATTGGAGCTGAAGCTCATTTTCAATGCCCGCAGGAACAGGCTGGAGCCTGGCTTTGGGTTTGGGTTTGGGTTTGGTGCCAGGGTGCTGTCCCCCTGCAGACATCCCACTGAGCTGCTTGGTTTTCAGGAGCTGCCTTTGCTGCTGTCGGGGTCCTGAGCACGCAGGGGCTGTGCTGATGGGACCTGTTTTGGAGCTGGAGGGTTCTAATGAAGCTAATGAGTGCGTTTAGCTTTGCACAGAACTCATTTCTCTCGCAGCATGGAATGGCTCCTGGGGGAGCTGGGCTGAGCCAAGGCACAGGATGGCAGCAAATGCCGTCTGCCGAAATCTCGGAGGTGTCAAGCTGCTTCGAGGGGAGCTGGAATGTGGCTGAAAGCTGAATTTCCTTCCCAATTGCCAGGAGGGTGGAGTGGCCCTTTCCCTGCTCTCCCTCCTTTCCTGCAGGGAGGTGCCCTAATGGGAAGCAGAAACGGGATGGGGCAGAGCTCTGCGTTGTCCCCTGTCCCGTGCCATGTTGAAGGGACACAGGGATGCTCTCTGCTGATGAGCTGATGGTTGGAGATGTGCACTGTCTGCAGAAGTAACACCTAAAGCATGTAAGAGCCACAGTGGGAAAGGGATTCAACTGCTCTGGGTATGAACCTGCCTGGGTTTGCTCTGAGGTGGTGGAGCCTCCTCTGCAGCTCTGCCCTTGTGCCCTGGCTGGGGACACTTGTGTAACTCAGGATCTGGTTACTGCCCAGCTCAGCTGCCAGAGCCTCTGCTCCAAACACAGCGAGCAGGTAGGGCAGCATTTGCCATCCGAAATAATGAAAAGTGTGATCTCCACAGAGCCCTCCCTTGGAAGGGGAACAGGAGAGGAGAGACGGAAAAGCTGAAGTGAGAGCAGCTGTGGGTTTTTTGGGATTTCCAGCAGCTGGTCCCATCTGCAGTTCTTGCTGCTCTGTGAAGGGTTAACCCTGGTTGTGCTCCAGATTTCTGCTGTTGCAAAATCTGCTGGGGTAGGATGGGGGCAGCTGACCCTTGCTGAACCTCAGGGTGCTTTTCCCATCCCAGCCTGCTCGTTGCAAGCCAAGAAATATAAATCTCACTGTGGCCATGGGCTGCCCTGGATACCAGAGCTAAATTAGGGACGTGGGCAGTGTTACCACCTGCCCCCAAATGCATTCAGTGTGGAGTTCCTGTGACCGGAGCAGTGCTGGGATGTCACACACAAGAGGTTTCACTGCTGGCTGTGGCCAAGGAATGGAAGGGAAAGTTGTCAGCTGTGGGAGCTTCTCCTCCCAACCTAAAGGGGAGAAACTGGTGGGACCACAGCTCTTTCCCTGCCTGGACCAGGATGAAGTGGTGCTGTCCTACCCCTGTATCATGCCTGGCACATTCCTGGCTGCCCAGGGCACACACGGAGCTGGTACCTGTGCTGAGGGCAGGATGTTGGGGGGTGCAGCAGGTGATGCTGGGCCTGTGGGCTGGTTCTGCTTGGCTTGGACATGACCATATCCTTCCTGCATTGGTAATGGCCTTCCCCACGCAGCCTCAGTGCCTCTGGCCTTCAGCTCCCCATCACTGTCATCTACCACCGGGAACATTTCCTAAATTAACCAAATCATTCCCTTAATGAGGCTTAATCCGCTCCTCTCCAAGCTTCTCCATCACCTCTCCATCCCTGGCTGGCAGGGGGTGGAGGGAGCAGCTGGATCACAGCCGTGTGTTCTGAGAGCACTGGGGCAGCTGTTTGCTCCCGGAGGGTGCCCGAGTACAAAAACAAACGTCAAGGCTGTGCTGGTACAGGCAATGCTGCCTTCTACTTCATTAAAAATACAATTAATCTCCTTTAAGAGTGCTCTGAGTGACCTCTAAAAATGGGATGTATTTTGCTGTACCTCTCCTGTTTGTCTTGTGCAGAATGATGTTAACTAGCTGCTTCCTGCTGTTCCATTTTCCCAGCGCGTAATTACAAATTGGGGTTTTTTTCTCTTCGGCTTCCTGGCTCCCCACGCCAGGATCTTCAGAGCAGGGCTGCAAATAGCCAAGCTTTTCTCCAGGCCCCTTGTGTGGCTCCTTGGGGGGCTGGTGCTACGTTTGCTTATGGTTTTGGCTTCCGCAGGATCCAGTTTTTAGGGTAATTAAGCAATAGAGGAGCGAGGCGGGGCTGTCCAACCTCCAACCCCGTCTTCCTTTCACCGCGGGGCTGTTGGTGCAAGTGATGTCAAGCAGTTGTGCAAGGGTTGGCTTGGCCACTTTGGTCCTCGCTGAACTTCCAGAGGGTTTGGTGCCAGAAGCCACCCCACACCCCGTGTACCATCCCAGGTTTCCATGGCATGGGTTTCCTCCACCTCAGGAAGCAGCAGAGCCGAGGAGGTGGGATGGGTCTGTGGATGGATGGGGTTATGGGTGGGTGGCTGGAGGGCACATCCTGTTTTGCCTTTCCCTGTGGCAATGGACAATCCCTGTTCCAGGCAGAAATGCAAATCGTTGCTACTCTGCCAGGGCTCCTGTGAGCACCAGCAGTGAGTTTTTCATCTATAAACAGGCAGCGTGTGGTTTGTGGGGCTGCACTGAGCATTCACCTTCTTCCTGTGAAATCCTTCCCGTGCTGGGCACCACTCTGGGTCCTGCCAGGCCAGTGAAGCATCCCAGGGCTGATTCTCCCACGTTCCTGGAGCTTGTCCAGGAGAGGTCAGAGGGGTCACAAGTACTTTTCTGTCAAAGTCCTGGTAAAATGACCAAACCTGCTGTTTCCTGCTGATGCACACAGAGGGTGGGGGTGTGTTTCCACATCCCCCTGCTCCGAGGTGCAGAGCTGCTCCAGAGGGTGTTTCACTGAGCCCAGCCCTGAGAGCTGCCGGAGACAGGAAGGAAAATGAACTACACTCAAGATAGACACGTTTGTTGCTCTATATTTAGGAGCATAATAATTAAGGCTGGCTGTTTATCCTGACAAACAGGGTAATTAATAGTCTCTGGCAGACGAGCAAATCCTTCCTTGCACCTGGGAATTGTGAGTTGTCTTTGGGAAGGGCAGAGGCCTCATTAAAGAGCTGCTGCTGCTTGGGAGAAAAGCAGCTATTTCGGGAACATCTGGCTGTTTGCTTTGTCCCCTCCCCAGGCACATGTGGCCGGGTGCTGGTGGTCTCTGAAGTTGTGGTGAGGGAGCTTTTGTGGTCAGCCCAGGTGTAAGGGCAGGAGGGTCCTGCTGGACCCACAGAGCTGAAGGTTCATGGATGGGAAGTGACAGGGGGTGTGCCAAGCAGGGAGTGTGGGTGGTTGGTGGCACCCAGGGGTGCAGCAGTGTGGGTATCAGGGTGCAGAATTTGGCTTGTGAATGCAATAGGTCTTGCTGGTTGGGCACTGGAGGGGCAGAGGGGTGAGAGGTGGGCAGGGTTAACTTTTACCAGCCTTGGATGGAAGGGCAAGAAGGTTCTGAGGGCAAACGGCTTCTCAGTCTTCCCACTAGGTGGGGATGGAGGCATTGTCAGAGAGTGTCTCTAAGAGAGCACTCATGCTCAGCCTTCGCCCCTGAGCCTTCTCAGGTGGGCACTATGCCAGCAAGGGGGCATAACCTGGCTCTTCGAGGGGCTGGGGGCTGATGGGGTCTCGCTTCTCTCACAGATGCTGCAGGACTGCCCCAAGGCCCGCAGGGAAGTGGAGCTGCACTGGAGAGCGTCGCAGTGCGCACACATCGTGCGCATCATGGACGTCTACGAGAACCTCTACCAGGGGAGGAAGTGTCTGCTCATCGTCATGGAGTGGTGAGTCCCCAGCCCAGGGCACCCCCAGGCCCTGCAGGGTGGTGGGGGGGATGCCAAAGGTGGGCTGAGCACCTTCCAGCGCTGCTGCCGGGGTGCTGGGGATGCCAGGGAGGTGCCGTGCCAGGGATGCAGCCCATGGGCCATAGGGATGTGCGACCTGGAAGCGATGCTGCAGTGCTGGTGTTGGAGGGATGGCCAACCCAAAGCTCCACAGCTGCGCTGGCTCTGAGTCATTCTGAAAACTCACTCGGCTGTCAGGAGGCTGAGGGCCTGTGGTTCCCACAGGTAGATCATAACCAAACTCACTTTGGCCATTAAAAGCCAGGGTATTCAGGGGGTTCCTGTGGTGGGTCTGTGGAGCAGCAGCCAAGCCCAGCTGACACGTCTGTCAGTGCTGTGGCACCTCCTGCAGCAGCAGTCGGGTGGCTCTGGGTCGGGTAGATGTTTGATATAACCTGGGGAGGAGGAATGAAGGGGAAAGTATTGCAACCACATCCCAACCGCAGCTGTGATTTGATGCAGCTTCCTTGCCAAAACCTCTCCTCTGGCAAGCTGGCAGGTTGCCTGGGGGGGCAGTGGGTGTGAGGAGCACTGCGAGCAGCACCAGGGCAGTGGCACAGGCAGCAGCTCTTGTGGAGGCAGAGGCTTTTGGGGGCCACACTGGGGCACTGGGCAGCCAGGGATGGGGAAAGTGTGTGAGGTGTGGGAAGAAGGAATAGCTGAGTGGTAGAAGATGAGTGCCCAGGACTGTCTCTGTGAGAGCTCCGTGCCAAGGATGCTCTGCATCCCAAGGCAGCATTTGGTTCAGCACAAATGTGGTGTATATCCATCCTCACATGCTCTGTGCACTGCAGGGCCCCGAGGGCTGCACTCTATTGGTATTGCAGATGTGTAGTGAATGTCAGGGGTGCTGGCAGGAGATGCTGGGAATGCAAGAAACTGTTTCTGCCTGACTTAGATAAGGCAGGGACAGGAAGGGACAGGAAGTGCCATTATCCCTGCTCATGGACAATTCTCCTGTATCTCACTCCTGATCTCTCTGGGAGCTGAGCTTCTCCTGAGGGTACCTGGGGAGGGAACCATGCCAAGGATCCCATGGTGCTTCTCCAACACCTCCCATGAGACCTGGCTCTGCTGCAGTGGGGTCCAGCCTCTGCCTCCCCCATGCTGTCACTGAGCCCGTTTTGATGCCACTGATAGCTCGCTGGTGCCCTGAGCTTGGCTCAGCACTTCTGCCCAGGGTTTGTGTGCTGGCAAGGGGGTTGGCTCATGAGCAAAAGGAGGTCAGGCGTGCTGGGAGTGCTCTCACAGCCTTCAAGCCACATTTGCTGCCTTTACTGTCGATGTGTTTCTGTGGGCTGGTGGCCACATCCGTCTCCACCGCCAGGGTGAAGCCTCTGCCCTGCTCATTTCTGGAAGGAGGAGGCTCTGAAACACCCAGCCAAGGGCTTGGATGGAGAAGGGTGGTGTTTCTTGCTTGTGCAGCTTCTGACAGAGCATCAGAGGTTTTGGCACAGCTTGTGCCCAGGGTGAGATGGACCCACAACATCTAACTCCACCTGCTTCTCTTCCAGCTTGGATGGTGGGGAGCTCTTCAGCAGGATTCAAGACAGAGGAGACCAGGCCTTCACTGAACGGGGTATGGAGCCCACAGGGGGCTGAGGTTTTGCCTTTGGAGCACATTTTGAAGTTTATGGAAGTGTCTCTGGCTTAGGCTGTTCCCTCAATGACTCCTTTGGATCCCCAGCAGGATTTTGCACTCAGGGAATGTGGAATGTTGGTGCAAGTGGTCCTGCTTTTCATGTTCACTGTACAGCAGGGTATGGGGATGTTTTCTCAGCTGGCCCTGCACCCTGTCTGTACCAGCCCATTACAGGCAAGAGATTCAGTGATCTTTAGAAACACCAGCCTCCCTCAGAAAAATGAAGTGCAGGGGCTGTGGTTCTCATAAATCTCATTAATCTCATCCCTCTACTCCTGTGGCCAAGAAAACCAACTACACAACCCAAATCCTGAAGCAGTTGCCCCCTTAGCTTTCCCTGTACAATGGAAGCATTCCCAGCTGGATTCCCTGTTGATTGGGGTCCATAGTGGTGTGAGCCCCTCCTTGGGGCTGGACCCTGACCCATCCCTTCTCCTGGGAGTGGCTGGAAGCTGCAGGCTCCTGACCCAGGGGTGGGTGCTGGATGGAAAGGGGCTCTTGAAGTAGAGGAAACCCCTTTGACCTCAGGCAAGGTCTTTGGTCTGTCGAGTTTTCAGGGGAGTAGTGCTCATTTTAACTTGCTTATGGAGGCTTAATGATGGTTTCTTTGCTGCTTCAGAGGCTTCAGAGATCATGAAGAGCATTGGGGAAGCCATCCAGTACCTGCACTCGATCAACATCGCGCACCGGGACGTGAAGGTACAGCACACATTCAGCCCTGGTGCTGAGCCCCTCTTGGCCTGTGCCAATGCCAGGCTGCCCCAGCTCTGCTGCTCACTTCTTCTTCCCTGTGTGTTCACAGCCCGAAAACCTCTTGTACACCTCCAAAAGGCCCAATGCTGTGCTAAAACTCACAGACTTTGGCTTTGCTAAAGAAACCACCACGCACAACTCCTTGGCCACTCCGTGCTACACGCCGTACTACGTGGGTAAGTGCCTGGGGGCCCTGAGCTTGCGGGTTTGCAGGGCTGGAGGGCAGAGCTGGGAGGGTTTGGATGTGCAGCCCATCACCTCTGCATCCATCCTGGAGCCTCAGATACAGCCTGGTGCTGGGGGCAACAATTTCCACTGCTGACAGTACCTGGAGCTGTCGGTGGCTCTTTGGTGTATCCATGGGATGGTCACTTCTCTTTTACCTGGTGCTGCCACATGGACTCAGGAATTCTTCTCTCCTTCAGCCCCAGAGGTGCTGGGCCCAGAGAAGTACGACAAGTCCTGTGACATGTGGTCCCTCGGTGTCATCATGTACATTCTGTAAGTCTGATGGTCCCTCTGCATCCTGCTGGGGTCAGAAGGTGGGGGGTGCAGCTTTGAGTTTGTCTGGAGGGGCAGAACCTTTCTCATCTGGACTTCTCCTAGTGCTGGCACTGCCCTGTGCCTGCAGGTGCTGCAGGGGATGTTTTTGGGGTGGCACATTGACTCTGTTCCCTCTCCTGGCACAGGCTATGTGGGTACCCCCCCTTCTACTCCAACCACGGCCTGGCCATCTCTCCCGGCATGAAGAAGCGAATCCGAATGGGCCAGTATGAGTTTCCCAATCCTGAATGGTCTGAAGTGTCAGAGGAAGGTAAGTGTGGTCCCCACGCTGGCTTGTCCCCAGGCTGAGGTCTCACTTNAATCCATGCAGGTGCCCCAGACCCCGCTGCACACCAGCCGGGTGCTGAAAGAGGAGAAGGATCTGTGGGAGGATGTGAAGGTAAAAACTCTCCCTTTGCTGTCTGCAATGCTCTGCACCCTGGTGTCCTCTGGGGACTGTCCTCTCCTGTCCTCTCATTGCAAATGGGGCTCATTCACCACCCCTGGGAGAAGTGTAGGTCCTATGTAGATGTGGCACTTGGGGACATGGGTTAGTGGTGGACCTGGAAGTGCTGGGTTAACCATAGAATCATAGAATGGTTTGGGTTGGGGNCAGGCTGCCCCAGCTCTGCTGCTCACTTCTTCTTCCCTGTGTGTTCACAGCCCGAAAACCTCTTGTACACCTCCAAAAGGCCCAATGCTGTGCTAAAACTCACAGACTTTGGCTTTGCTAAAGAAACCACCACGCACAACTCCTTGGCCACTCCGTGCTACACGCCGTACTACGTGGGTAAGTGCCTGGGGGCCCTGAGCTTGCGGGTTTGCAGGGCTGGAGGGCAGAGCTGGGAGGGTTTGGATGTGCAGCCCATCACCTCTGCATCCATCCTGGAGCCTCAGATACAGCCTGGTGCTGGGGGCAACAATTTCCACTGCTGACAGTACCTGGAGCTGTCGGTGGCTCTTTGGTGTATCCATGGGATGGTCACTTCTCTTTTACCTGGTGCTGCCACATGGACTCAGGAATTCTTCTCTCCTTCAGCCCCAGAGGTGCTGGGCCCAGAGAAGTACGACAAGTCCTGTGACATGTGGTCCCTCGGTGTCATCATGTACATTCTGTAAGTCTGATGGTCCCTCTGCATCCTGCTGGGGTCAGAAGGTGGGGGGTGCAGCTTTGAGTTTGTCTGGAGGGGCAGAACCTTTCTCATCTGGACTTCTCCTAGTGCTGGCACTGCCCTGTGCCTGCAGGTGCTGCAGGGGATGTTTTTGGGGTGGCACATTGACTCTGTTCCCTCTCCTGGCACAGGCTATGTGGGTACCCCCCCTTCTACTCCAACCACGGCCTGGCCATCTCTCCCGGCATGAAGAAGCGAATCCGAATGGGCCAGTATGAGTTTCCCAATCCTGAATGGTCTGAAGTGTCAGAGGAAGGTAAGTGTGGTCCCCACGCTGGCTTGTCCCCAGGCTGAGGTCTCACTTTGGGGCCAGCCCTGTGTCCAACAGTGCTGTGAGGTCTGGGGGGAGCCTGGGCATATTTTGGGGCAGCTCTCAGATGCAGCAGCTTTGCCTTTTTTCTTGAGAGGCTTTTCCTTGAAGGCTTTGCCCAGGTGAGCCCTGAGACACACAGGAGGAGTGTGCAGGCATTTGGGGGCTGCTGGCCTGGGGTGGGAGCACAGGGAGAGCCCCCCTGGGACCTCCTAATGCCTGTCCCTGCTCAACCCCTTCCAGTGAAGCAGCTGATCCGCAACCTGCTGAAGACGGACCCGACACAGCGTATGACGATAACGGAGTTCATGAACCACCCCTGGATCATGGTGGGTGCTGGTGGAGGAGCCGCAGGGTGGGGTGGGGACATGGCTGGGGCAGGGGTGGGGGGGGACAGGGGGCCTGCAGCTCCCAGCTCACACTCCTCCTCTCNACATGGGTTAGTGGTGGACCTGGAAGTGCTGGGTTAACCATAGAATCATAGAATGGTTTGGGTTGGGGGGGACCTCAAATATCATCTCATTCCACCCCCTGCCAGGGGCAGGGACACCTTCCACCAGCCCAGGTTGCTCCAAGCCCCATCCAACCTGGCCTTGGACACTTCCAAGGATGGGGCAGCCACAACTTCTCTGGGCACTCTGTGGCAAGACCTCCCCACCCTCACAATAAAGAATATATATTTGGATGATGATCTTAGAGGGCTTTTGCAACCTTACCAATTCTGTGATTCTAATTTGGGCTTGGTGTGAGTGTGCTGGGTCGTGGGGAGACCCATCCTTGGGAGGGAGCTGGAAAAATGACCAGTGGGACACTCTGGCTTTGCTGCAATTTATTCCCATGGGGACCGACTGCTCTGGGGGTCCCTGTGGCCTGTGCTGATGGCTCTGCCTGTGCCTCCTGCCCACAGGAGGAGATGACAAGTGCTCTGGCCACCATGAGAGTGGACTACGAACAAATCAAGATCAAGAAAATCGAAGATTCCTCAAACCCTTTGCTGATGAAGAGGAGGAAGAAAGCCAACCCCACGGAGCCTGCCGCGCTCCCCCACTGAGGGTGCCCCGTGCCCGCCGGCCCTTGAGAAAGCAATAACTATATATATATATTTTTTAAGAAAAAAAAAAAGACGAAACAGACTGTTATATCGAGCGCATGGAATTCAGACATTTATACCAGACTAGTTATTTTTAGCTACTCACCTGTGTTTCTGACCTTTCTGGAGCAGGTGGTAAGATCCCCACCAGATCCACGCCTGTGGCTGGGGATTTTGTCCTGTAGGTGAACGCCGCCAATAATTGAATTTTTATTTTTCTCTGTGAAACGGTTTTGATTTATATTTCTTTTTCCTTCCTTCCAAAGACACGGAAACTCCTGTGGTGACCTTTTTAGGGTATATAACATATAAATATTTTTTAAAAACTACTGTAGAGCTGAAAGCCAGACAGCGTGTTCCCTGTGTGGGTGCTGGCTAGGGATGGGCTCCAGGCTTGGGAGTGGGTCAGGGGGACAGGGAAGGAGAGCTGTGTCCCCCCTGTCCTGCTGTACATGGCAGGGCTGCCTTGGGGGCTCCCTGTGGCCACCGTGTTGCTTCACTGGCCACCAAACTGCTGCTTTTAAAGCACAGTAGCCAAAAGCAGCCCCCCTGCCACCTGTCCCTGCCCTGGAAGCCTGGACTCTGCCGTCCGTGTGCTCTGTCTGTGCGTGGGGTGTGTGTCGTGTCCGTGGGCTCGTGGCTGCCCTGCCGTGGCCACCACAGTCTGTACCTGTGCCTGGAATCCAGTTCTGACCTCAGGGGTGGGCAGGGGGGCGAGCAGGAGGCCGGTGCCCCCCGGATCCCCCTGCTCTGCAGGGAGCTGGGGAAAAGATGTGTCCCTGCCACCTCTGCCTGGTCCCACAGCCCCCGGCTCCCCGGACGTGCTGTCCTGGGGGGTCCCTGGGGACAATCGGGCGGGAAGGGGTGGAGGTGGCACTGGGCTGTATCTTGAGCCAGGATGGCAGCGCTGACCCCTCCCTGGCTGGAGCTGGGGGTCCTGCTGCCCCCCCAGCACGACTCCTGCTGGGAGCAGGAGGGCTGCTCTGAAGTCTTTAGTCCATGAATGATTATTATTATTATTTGTCACGATGTTTCACTTCGTTAAATGTGTTTGAACGGGCAAAAATGATTTTTTAAGGCAATGTTTAGTTTTTAGGTGACCTTTTAGACACTGTATGGAACTTCAATTTGTTTTAAAAACCGGTTTTTATCCCTTTTTTTTTTATAATTATTTTTGTCTCTTGGCTTATACTAATCTTCCCGGTCTGCTCTTCAGTCCTTTGGATTAAAGACACTTAAAGCGTCACCCAGTCTCTCCTCCTTGCTTGTGTGGCTGTGAAGAAACCCTCCAGCCCTGCAGGCTGTGCAGCCTCTGTCCCAATGTCCCAAAATCGCTGGTTTTCCCACCAAAGAGCCTGACCTCCTAATGATGTGCTCTGGTGACACAGCATCCCTTGTGGAATCCCTTTGCCTGGGCACAGTCACCCGAGCTCTCGTGGCTGTGTCTGTTGTGGTTGCTCCAGACAGAGTTTCTCCCCCAGCACCTCCTGGGCTGGGGTTTTGGGGACGTGGGATGTGGGACACGTGGGAAGTGGGACACGTGGGATGTGGGACACGTGGGATGTGGGACATGTGGGACATGTGGCCGTGGGTGCTGCGCCTGGGTGCCGGCAGGGGACACTGCGCATCCGGTGTCGTGGGTGCTGGGGCACACGTGGCCCTGGGGACTGGGGCTGCCACCGGCCGTGCCCTGTCCCCACTGCCACCTCTGCTGGGGTTTTGGGGGCTGTGGGATTGCTGGGAGCTGCTCCTGCCAGTGTTGGTTGCAGGAGGAGAGGAAGTGGCCTCCTCACCCTCATCCTCCTCCTGCTGGTGCTGGGGAGGAAACAGGATGGTCCTCCCACAGCTCCTGAGCATCCCTGCCCTGTTTACAATAATGTGGAGCGAGAGGGCAAGGGGGAATGGCTTCAAACTGGCAGAGAGGATGTTTAGATTGGATATTGGGGATAAATTCTTCCCTGTGAGGGTGCTGAAGGTTTGGCACAGGTTGCCCAGAGAAGCTGTGGCTGCCCCTGGATCCCTGGAAGTGTCCAAGGCCAGGTTGGACGGGGTTTGGAGCAACCTGGGCTAGTGGAAGATGTCCCTGCCCATGGCAGGGGATGGGATGAGATGATCTTTGAGGTCCCACCCCAAACCCACCTCTGTTTCTAAGCAGCAGAGATGCTGCTGGGGCGAGCAGGTACAGCAATAGGGGGTCAAACCCACAGAGGTGCTGCGAGGTGGGATCTGGAGCTTCAGAGACCTCCTCCAACCCCTGTAGCAAAAGCCAAGCTGGGAGGAGTGATGTCCTCAGCTGCCAGGTTCCAAAACACCGAGCCCACAGCCCGGCAGTGAATCACGCCTGCGTGCACCGTGCCATTTGCTCCACCAGAGAGGAAACGTGGACGGCACAAACACGCCCCGAGCTCCGAGGTGTGAAGCACAGGCAGGATTTTCCACCCCGCAGCAGCCACAGGGTCTCGTGGGGCTTGCGCAGGTTCAACGTTTTGGAAAAACAAGAGGTTTCCTAAACAAACGTAATCCTGGTAATGAGCCCTGAGGGTTTCCTTTAGCACTGAGATGCTGTTCTGGAAATTACGGTGCTCACTGACACAAATCTCGACTCCAGCGGGGAAGATTTGTGGCTTGAAACGTTTGCTGTCTGTGTTTGGGGAGGGAAGAGCAGAGGAGAAGGAGCACCAGTGACCACCCAGCTGTGGGATTGCTCACTGGGCTGATTCCCCATCCATCCCCCCATCCTGGCATTGATATTAAAGCCATCAGGTCTCCCAGGGTGGTCCTGCAGCTCCCAGGGCTCTCCTGGACATCCCAGCTCCTGGAGAGGAAGGGGTACACATGGTGTCACCCCCTCCACACTCCATTTTATGTCCCTCCCCAACAGAAATCTCCCTTTTGGAGGGGCTGTGCCCTCCCTGCAGCACTCAGACTCTCTCTTTCTGTCACTGCTTTCAGTGCCTGGTCTGTTTTCTGTGAAGCTGTTGATACTAAAAGGAATAGCTGGGGCAGTGTGGGTGTCGGGTGAGAACGGGCTTACTCATGTAGGGTGAGATTTTGTTGCTTTGGCTTTGAAAGCAAAATTTTGGGGCAGATTTGTTCACAAGGCACTGTAAATAAATCAGCTGGAGAATTGCAGAGAGAGGCAGGGGAATGCTGGGGGCTCTGTGCTCCTGGGGCCAGGTAAGGATGGAAAAAACAGCAAGGAGGAGTCTGGTTTTCTTTGGGGGAGATGCTGGGGGCTGTGTGCTCCCAGGGCCAGGTAAGGATGGAAAAAACAGCAGGAAGGAATGTGGGGTTTGGGGGAGATGAAGTTGCTGCCCATCATGGCAGGTGGGTTGGAACCAGCTGAGCTTTAAGGTCCCTTCCAACCCAAACCATTCTGGGATTTCTATCACCCTTGGGGAAAACACTCCAAGGGGAGCCAGGATATTAAATCCTTGATTAAGGTCCTGGTCTGGGATCTCTGGGAGATGATGGCCATGGCTCTTTGCAGGAGTCAGCAGTGGTGGGAGCAGGGGACAGAAACCCGGGGACGTGTGACCTGCTGACTCCAAAGGAATATGTGAAAGATTCACTACAACATTTCTAATTTTTAGCAGTTAGTAGGAAAACAACCCTTTTCTCCTCAGCTCACCATCTTTATTTTTAGCAGCAAACTTCCTGCTGAGGGAAAAAAAAATATATTTTTCTTGCTATGGAGGCGATTTTGATCAAAAGTCTGGCCCTGCTCCAGGTAGATCACTGGTGTGTGCTGCTACCAGAGAGATGAATCATGAAGGTCTCTGTTCTGAGTCTGTCAACACAAGAAGTAGCTGCTCCTCTTGCAAGGATGGAGGTGAAGCCCAGGGAGATGATAGCCTGGCATCTCTCCTTCCTCCAGAGGTGGTTTGCTCTGCTCCCATGGTGTTGATCAACTCTGGACAACCCCAGGAGGACAAAATATCCCGTGGCCTGAGTGGATGTGCAGGACAGGAAGGCACGTTGTGCAATGGCACTAGAGGAGTTCTCGGTTGCTGTTTCACTTGTGGCCTTTGCTTTCTAATTATGAGGATTATTTACTATTTACTGGACTTTTTTACTATTGAGAGTAGCTGTTTTTCTGTGCCTGGGCTCTCAGGGCTTGCAGACCTGCTCTAAATCTAATGGCAAGCATCAGATTAGCCATCTGTTGCCTTCTGGTGGCCAAGAAGGCTTTGACTTGGCTGCCTTTCTGCCCTAGGTTGGTTACTACCCTCGGTACAGCTGCTGGCAAGATGGACAGCTTAAAAAAGCAAGAATTCTTGTGCAAAATGAGATGATGGTTGTATTTTTCTAAGAAATAGGATCAGGCACACCAGGGGATTGTCAGGAGTTCCAGTTGCAAAGCTTGGGATGAGCATGGCTAAATCTCTTAAGGCTCAAAACCACTGGATTTATAAAAGATATGTTGGCATGAGCCTTGCTCAAACCCAGGGTTGGAGGCATCCTGCTGAGGGCTGTCTGGAAAATGACAGGTAGTGATGGGTGATAATGGAAACCTGGCTGCAAAAATAAAGGAACAAGATGTGCTTTTTGCTAACAATTAGGGTCTCTCCAGAGATTGCCCCATTAGGTTAAAAGGGGCCCCCAGGAATCTGGCTCTAGACTTTTGCAGCACCTTTTCCAGATGGGAAAGGCAAAGCTCTTTCTCAGTGCTCTGAAAATTAGAGGGCTTTGGCAGAGCCAGCAGGTTGTGGAGAGGGTGGGAGAGATGTGCCAGTCACACAAGTTGGGCTCAGCGTTGCAAAAGAGTGAGGAAATGAAGTTTCAGCTCAGGGAAAAGTAAACTTGGTGCTACTGCCAGGAAAGGAACCTTGAAGTCCAGCTGTGGAACAAAGGAGATGATTTTGTTGCTTCAGGGTGTGATGAAACGGTGGAGAGACCCTGCCAAGAGCTGAAAGGCAACAGGTCACAAGGCAGAAAATGAGAACTGCCTTGATTAAGATGCCTAATTGTCATCCCAGTCCAACTGGGGTTGTCTCCCTACATTGTGGGCTGAAATGTCCATCTCCTCTCCCACTGGAAAGCCCAGGGCAGCACTCTCATTTAAACATCTGAAGGTCTGGCACGGATGGGAATGTATTCAGTTCCCTTCCCTCCTCTGCATCACCATCTACCAGCCCCAAGAGTGAGTCAGTGCTTCTGTACCCTTCAGAAATTAATAGATTGGTGGTTGGGGAGGGACTCAGAAATGTCACTGGGTTTGTGCATCTCTTGTTTGTCACCTTGCAGTATTTAAAGGGGCCTATAAGAAGGGTGAGTGGAAACTTTTCCAAAGGGCTTGTGAGACCACGAGGGATAATGGCTTTAAACTAATATAGGGTAGATTTAGAGTAGATATGAGGAGGAAATTTTGTACACTGAGGGTGGTGAAACACTGGAACGGGGAGAGGTGGTGACTGCCCCATCCCTGGCAACATTCAAGGCTAAGCTGGACAAACCACTGAGCAACCTGGCCTAGTGGAAGGGGTGGAAAGAGATTATTTTAGGGTCTCTTCCCACCCAAACCAGTCTGTGATTCCAAGATCACGAACCTCCCTGGGGCTATTTTGGCACCAGGAGCCGAATCCCCCCTGAAGCCCCAGGATGTGCCAGGGCACAGTGATTGAACCCAACGGGGTGAGTGAGCTGTGGCTGCTCCTACAAGATGCTGCTCCCCCAGCCTGCCTGGGCTCTGCTCCCCCAGCCTGCCTGGGCTCTGCCTCGCTCGGGGAACCTGCCCTGAGTCATTGTGAAACCTCTTGCTGGGGCAGCCAGGGCTCAGCTCTGGGGGCTCGGCCGCCTGCGGAGCCCGACGTGGCACGTGGCGAGCGGAGCTTCGCCGAAAACAGGCACCTTGCTGAGAACCCGCTGCTCCCAAAGGTCTCTGCAGCCCCACACAACCCGCCTGCGCCGTCTGCGAGGGAACTGTGCGGCTTGGCTTGTCCCACAGCCCCTTTCCTCGTGGTTTTTCTGCTCTCAGTAACTGTGGCAGCAGCAGGAATGGTGCAAGGGTTGGTGTGTTGGGGCTGAGTCCCCTCCACGCTCTGCCTCTGTGTGTAAGGCAGTGATGGGGAGCATGGGGTGCAGTCCTGGGGCTGTTCAGCACTGCCTTCCCCTCCCTGAACTGGGGCTGCACCTGGAGGGGCAGGCGGGGGACTCCTGAAGCTCTGCACTGGAATGCTGGACCCTTACTGGTGGAGCAGGGTGGACATGGATGGCTACAGGGCTGGACCAGCTGTGCCTTCTTCTTGTCAAGGGCTTCATTTTTATGGGATGTATTAACCTACACTGTTCTCCAGCTTGTCTTGCCTCTTCCCATGTGGTTGGAGAGTAGAGGAGTTTGTGAGAGGAACCTGCAGAGCTCAGAGAGGGGTCAGGGCATGCTCTGCTGCACAGCCTTGGAGGAGAGATGGAAGGTTGAAGTCAGGGCAGCTGGTGAAATCCTTCCTTCTGGATTTAAAGCCTGCAGAAAAATGATGGCTGGGCTTTTGCAGGGCACAAAGTGAGAGATGAACAAGTGTTTGGCTTCTTAGAGGAGCAAAGCCTGTTCCTGTATAACCTGTAGCTTTGAGGGATCCCCACCTTGCAGCTCTGGGCTCTGTCCCCAGAGAAGGGCACAGGAAAGGCACTGAGCAAGTGGTGCTGGTAGCTGAAAGCAGGAGCACCCACCACCAGCCTCGTGTGGGAGCCCTGTGGGAGCCCTGTCTGCCACCTGCACTGATACTGAGGCCAGAAAAGGCTCCTGGCAGTGCTGAGAGCAGGGCAGGGCAGCCCCAGCCCCTCCACGTGTGCCAGACCCCTCAGGTGGCCAGGAACTCCTCTCACCATGAGGCAGCTGGAGCTGCTGCCCCTCCAGCTTTTGTGTGGAGCCAGAGCACAGATGAACGGGGGTCAGGCTTAGATTTCATCTGCTGAGACACCCAAAGTGGAGCCCGACGGGGAGGGGTGAGATGTGCTGGTTCCTCAGGCTCGAAGGGCTGCTCAGAGCTGCTGTCCTGCCCTGTGGCTGCACCCCAGTGAACCCCTGGAATGCTGGCTCTGGGAGATGGGGACAAGCCCTTCCCAAAAACCAGGCCCCGAGCACCAAAGGTGCAGCTGCAACACCTTGTGCCTGCCTTTAGAAATCCCCCCAGGATTAGTCAGGCTCTTGCCACCCGAGACAAGAACGTGTCAGCCTGCAGAGCCGGGGCTGTGTCCCTTCCCCTGCTCCCCTGGGTGATGTGAATGCCCAGCTGGGGCTCCCAGCCCTGGTTTTGCTGGTCCACCTGGCCTCTTTCACGGCAAAAGCCCCAATTTTGGTCACGTGCTGCCAAAATCTAGGACACAGAGGCAGGAGCTGAGTGGTGCAGCCAGCTGAAGTTAAATAACAAGTGTTAACTGTAACCACAACAATATGCAGAAAGTTCTGAAAGCTTTTGCAGTTAAAAAAAAAGTTAAAAAGGAGTTTGCTTGTTTTGATTTCACTCCTTTTGTGCTTAAGGTCCCTCTTGTCACCCAAAGACGTGTCCCTGGTCCTCGTGGCACTCTGGGAGACTGGAAGGTTCTGGATAAGGTGCTCATCTGCTTTGTGCCAAAATCTTTTCCTGTTCCAAGAAAGTGCCCAGGGGGGTTTCATTCCTCAGTCCCAGCCCACGAGAGGAGGTGTCTGTGTGTCCTTCTGTGCTCAGGAGACACTTCCACCGTGGTGTTCAGCTGGGGTCAGCTCATCTGCCCTCCCCTTGTTGGCCAACAGGAGATGACGAAGAAGGTTAATTACTTTCCTGCCTGCAAGTACACGCTGTCCAGTGCTTATGGCTTTGAGGACAATTTCCAAAGAGAAAAAGAAAAAGCAGAAGCAGCAGCTCCCCCAGACAGTGGTTGCTCTCGTGTTGCTTCTCTGGGTGTGTTCCTTATTTGAAGTGAAACTTTCTCATGTCCTGGGAGCAGCTGATGCTCAGGGATTCCTGAAGTCCTCAGGAGTTTTTTTCTCTATGTGTTTGTGCACAAATTGCAGCAATTGAACTTGTGAAACCATTTAATTTTTTCCTGTACAGCAGCAATTGAACTTGTGAAACCACTTAATTTTTTCCTGTACAAACTCGGTATCCGCATTTTGATTTCTCTGGCTGGATGTTGCATCTTCCTACGAGCTGGAATTGTCTCTGATGGGATAAAAAAGAGATGTAAGGAATGAGTGACCATCTGCACTCAGGCCCATGAGGGGATTTTGGGATGACCTGTGCAGGGCTGGTAGTTGAATTGATGATCCTTGTGGGTCCCTTCCAACTCAGGATATTCCTTGATTCTGTGAACCCCCTGTCCTTGGTGGCAGTGTGGTGACACAACCCTGGGTTTTGCTGGCCACAATGGGTTGTCCCCATCCCAGTTTGTGTGCTCTGGAGCCCACTCAGGGTTCTCTGCCCCCAGCCAGGCTCTCAGCAACATTTGGCTTCAACCTCAGATGGAGTGAGCACCGACTGGACTCCCGAAGGGCAGAATGAAAGTCAGGCAGGGGTTGTTGCTGTCACTGCAGGCAGTGGCACTGACTGGGTGTGCTGGGAGGCAGAAATGGGATTTTTATGTAGTGTTGGCTGTGTTATGATGTCTGGATTGGCCACGCTGGTCACAGCAGGTTTGTCTCTGGCCTAATGGTGATTCTCTGCTCTTCAAGAGCAGGGAACTGCAGGTCTGATAATCCTCCTTCTCTGTATCTAGACCAACTAGATGACTTTTTTCCTCTAGGGTTTACTATTCAAAAGCCTTTTTTTTTTTTCCATTTATGTTTTCAGCGCAAAAAGTGTCTTAACCACGTGCATCCTGCAGCAGACAGAAAGCTCTGCAGCACCAGCAGCACCGAATTTGGGCTGGGGGGAAGCTCATCCTGGTGTCAGCACAGGAGCAGCCAAGGTCAGGGGAATGACTCAGGCTCCCAGGCATCAGGGCTGCTGATCGGGCAGCGGGCTGTGCTCTCAGGAGGGTGATACCCAGCAAGGAAACCATTTGCTTCTGAGGGATAACAAAACCAGAAAACCACGGGCTTTGATCTACGCGATGGTTTTGTGCTGTTACTGTAACAGCCAGACTGCCACTGAGATTGGCAGGAAATACCTCAGCACTAAGTGATGGGGATAAGGGACACGCAGCCACCCCGAGCAGCAGCTTTTGGGGCTGCAGGAGGAGCAGAAGGCTGAACACAAGAGGGGTGTGCAGGGGAGCACTGTCCCGTGTTGGTTTGAAGAGAGTATGCTGTCCCTGATTGTAGGGAGAGGACTTGGAATTCAGGTGATCTTTAAGGTGTGATCTTTAAGGTGTGATCTTTAAGGTCCCTCCCAGACCATTCACTGAATTCTGTGATTCTGTGCCTGGGGTCTCATCCTGCAGCTCATCCAGCACAGCAGAGGCAGGGCTGAACCCCATCCCGGTGCTCCAGCTCTGGGTTTGTCTCATCTCACCTACTGCTGCTTCAGCCAGCCGTGCCCAGAGCTCACTCTGTGCTGTATTAAAAGACTGGGGTTTGTTGGTTTTCCCCACCTCGAACACTGATGTTTCTGGCATGTGTAAATTTAACACAGGTATTGGGTCAGGGTGCAGCCTGGAGAGACATTGGGTGATGCTGGTGCTGGGATTCTGGCTGGAAGCAGCTGCCAGGACTCACCTGGATGGCTTGGGCAGTGCCCTGAGTCTGCCAGCTCTGCAGGTGCCCTCTGGGGTTTTTGCCCTGTTTATTTAAGCAGTGCATCCTGGCAGGGACGGGCTGTATGGACAGGGCTGGTCCAGCAAGGGGAAAATGCTGCCTGGGGGCACGGTCAGAAATGAATCATGGTGATTCCTCCTTCACTGGAACTGTCAGTTCTCCATGGGAAATGCTGCCTTAGGTTTCCCAGAGAGTTTCTGCTGGGATTTCCAGAACACCCTTCCTAAATCTTCTCAGACATGATACACGTTTAGTCAGAGATATGTTTATGTTCTTTTGCCCACCAGATCTGTGTCACGACACAAAAATCCCTGCGTTTTGGTGACAGATAGCAGAGACATCTTTGCATGTGGCTTGCCTGGAATCCAGCAGGGAATGTCCCCTGGCTCTGCTCTGAGCCCTGCAGCACTCTCTGTGGTCCTGCCAGCTTCCCAGCCCTGCTCCAGAGGGAATCAGCTGCATCTCCCCACTGCTCCATGAGCAGGCAGCCATCCCAGCTGCAATGCTGACCTGCTCTGCCTGCTTTTCCTTCTGAATCAAACAACTCCTGCAGCATCACGTACCTGGGAACCCTTTGCTCTCTGCACAGCACGAGGATTCCATCTGCTTCCTTCCTGTGGTTATTTAACCAGAGTGACTGAGCTTTACTGAGAAACTCCACAGCTGAGCTGATGTTGCTCTTTTCCACGGGCAGGGCAGAGCCCAGACACCAGTTTCAGTCTCGAAGGTCCTCAAGTTCCTGCTTTGAGCTGGTAACATGGGCTCTGAGAGCTGCTTGCTGCCTCCATATGGAAGAAAAGTGATATAAAAGGGATGAAAACAGGTGGAGAAGGGCTGGGGAAGCGTGAGGAGCAGATCTGCCTGGAGTGGAACTTCAAGCAGTGCTCGTAAGTGCAGGGTTGGCTGAAAACACAAATAATCTCTTGGGGCAAAGTCAGCAATTCCACTGACCCACATCAGACCAGAGTCTGGGCAGAAACAGACTTAGAAATTGTGGTATCCAGTGAAAAATTGTTTTTTCTAATCCAGTGAGGAAGCAAATTTCCTGTGATAAACACCTGGAGTCTGCTGGACCTTCAAGTAAAGGGCTGAGAGCAGTGAAAATGAAAGAGGCTCCAAAGGGAAAGAGGAATGTGACCTGTCAGGTATCTGCCAGCAGCCACCAGGGCTGGGCTCTCGGCAGAGCTGCACTCTGGAGATGCTTATTCCGCTTCAATCCTGGGTTTATTAATAACAGAGCTATAAATTCCCCGGTGCATGCCCACTTGGGTCATTCAGGATGCACGTGGGGATCCACCTGCACAGCTACATAACCCCCAGACTGGGAAAATAAGCAGCTCTGTTGTTGATAAGTCTAGTTTTTTTATCTAACACCTGCTATCTGATCTAGGATCAAGTCTCATCCTGACTGAGAAGAAACCTGAAGTCGAAAACATCCCAGCAGATAAACAGAGGCAGCAGTGCCCTGTCCTGTGAACCAGGGGATGTGAAAGCCTCATGATTATCAATGACATTTGGGCATGTAACCAAGTTATTTAACTTTAAAAACTGCCCTAAAAAGGACAATGCCTGAAACAGTTGCTAATTAGGGACTGAAGAGGCTGGAGTGACCCATAGAGTACCCTGGGGCTGGTGTTTCTCTGCTGTAGGAAATCACTGACGAGTATTTTGTCAGAAATTTGCTTTTAAATGTGAGGACCTCAGGTCTTCTCATTTCCCTGGTCATTAACACACTCAATTCCTCCTCGGGGGTCCTTCCCACCTGGATCTGTGCCCAGCACAGTGACACTGGGCACAGAATCTGTGCCCTGCTGCTGATCCCCAGCCCTGTTAACAGCTTGCAAGAACACAACAGAGGCTCGATTCATTATTTATTAGCAAAAATAAAAGATTTCTTTTCATACAGATAAATAGGTAAGGGTTTACACAGTGACAGAAGCCCCCCACCAGTGTGACCCCCCAGGAGTGGAGCTCCTGGAGTGGCTCTCACCACAGCTCCAGGGCTGTCCTTGCTTCCCCCACAGCATGGAAGTCAAGGTGTTTGATGGAAAAACAAATACAGAGCTTGATGTGCCCTGGTAAGAACCTTAATTGAAGTTTTACAGTGTTTGGCTCCCACGCTGCCCTTGAGCCCTGCCCACCCCAGTGTTTTCAGCAGGAGGAGGGATCCCTGGAGCAGCATTCCTGCCCTCATTCTGGGATAACCAGCTCCCAGGAGGGCAGGCTGCCAGCAGGGATGCCCTTCTGTCACCATCAATGTACACAGAGAATGTATTCACTATAAATAGCCTCTCTTCAGCAAACACTCAACTGGCAGCGTTTCATCATATTGGGGCTCTTTCACTTCTAAATATTAGAAGTAAATTCCTCTGGGTTGTGGCATTTTCCTCTGGCTCGGTGCCACTGTGGGGTCCCACAGGGCACTGGGGTGAGGAGGAAGGGGGAGCCCTAAAATCAGCCCCTTTGGGGGCTCTGAAGCTGCTCCCACTGCAGTTTCCCCCCCTGCAGCACGTGGGGATTAGAAATCAAATCCCAATATTGCCAGTGCTGGAAGCAGTTTCCTGGATTTGAATGCAAATTACACAAGCCACCTTAAAATGGTGGGTAATTAAATATCCTCTAACTTCGAAAAGAAAATAGACAATAATAAAACAGTGAGCAAAACCCAGTGAAAGACTGGGAAATAGTAAGGCTGACATCCGAAAGTGCAGAGTGGCTGACCCAGCAGCTCTGGAAGGAAGATATTTAGCAATATTTAACTCAAGTTCTATTAGAACCAAACATTTCATTCCTACCACTATTTTTTCTCTTTAATCTGGACTAACCTATAGGCTGAAGTCTAGAGGTAGATTAATTGAGCTGTTGCTGTGTTTATGGGAGTGCAGATCCTCCTCTTCATAAAAACTTCTGATTGCATAAACAAACAGAGAGATAGAACATAAGGAGAATGTAATTTGCTCAAAATTAACATTGTGGATCTCAGAGCTGGAATTCCTCCTGATCAGGAGTGGAATTTCACTTGGGATAAGCTCTGTTCATTGTCTGCTCTCCAGAAAAATGCTAATTTGGGTGTTTCGAAGCTACAAATAAAATAAAGCTATGAAAAACTATTAAAATATTGAACAATAAATAGTACAAGCTCATGCTTTTCTCCAAAGCACACTGTAAACGTAAACACTGAGGTATAAAAAGTAATAAATATTAAATTCTAAAAGAAATAACTTTTAAATTCAATAGTGGACTGGAACTTATTGACCTGCAGCTCTTGCCTTGAACCCTGAAATAACCTGAGCTCTTGCAGCCTGAAGGGATTTCTGGGCCAAAAGCAGGATCTGGTGTGAAAAGGGGGTGCTCTCATTTCCTTCTCTTCATCATCAAGTATTTTTCGATGTAGTTGATGAAAATGTCAAACTCTCCCATGGCCTTGTAGATTCCGTTCTGGTTCATCTGCAGGAGAAAGCCCAGGGTGTTTAGTCTGGCTGTGACGAGGGATGTGATGTCCCATCCCTGCACAAATTCTCCTTCCACCCACATCTCCCTCTTCTCTGCCCAATTCCCCTGGGGAATCCACCAGCTGCTCCTTCCAGCATCCCTTTGGGTTCCTCTGCCTTGGGTACTTATGGAATTAAAGACTTTTGGGTTCCCCTGCCTTGGGTATTTATGGAATTAAGGACTTTGTGGGTTCTATTCTCCATCCCAGGCTGAGGCTGTCAGTAAGATCCATGTCTTGCTGGAACAGCCCAGCCCCACAAGCAGGACCTTACCTTGTTGAACGTCTCCTTAACCTGCTTCATGCTCTTGCTCCTCTCCTCACACGTGAAGAATCGGTGCTGCAAAGGGACCAGAGCAGTGGCTTCAGCCCCAGGGCTTTCCTCCCCTCCTCCTGCCCCTCCTCACCGGCTCTCCCCACCTTCCCCTTCCCTTGGTGGGGCCACAGGGCAGCAATTACAGCTGTTTTACAGCAATTACAGCTGTTCTGCAGCAATTGCAGCTGTTCTGTACCGTGCCCTGGTGAAAGGAGCCCGCTGTGAGCCCAGCCTGGACCCCCTTAGCCTGTGCCCCAGCCCTGTGCCCTTTGCTGCCAGTCCCTGGTGAGCTGATCTCTGCCCAGGGCAGGATTGATCCCACCTAGCTCAGGTCATGGCTGCACCACGTGGGATCTTGGGAGGCATCATCACAGACCAGGCAGCTCCAGCATGCAGGAAAGGACAGACACTCCACCATCCTTTCCTTCTCTGTTGTGCAGGGCTGGCTGCCAGTGGTGCTGCTGAGCAGAGCCTCTGCACCATCATTAATTAACTACTGCAAGCCTGGTGAGCAGAAATCCCATCCTTGTGTGCTCTGCCAGCCCCTGCCTGCCTGGATCCCTGCTCCTCCACACCATCCCACCATCCACACACCTGCCCCTGCCCCTGGGGTCACCCAGCAGCCTCTGCCCACCCTGCTGCTGCCCTGGCACTGTGCCCATGTCCCCGAGCCCCACTCACACAGCGCCTCATCATCGTCCTCAGGCTCAGCAGGAGGTTGCCCAGGTCGCCCATGCTCTGCTGGTGGTGTGTGCTGGTCCTCATGGCTTTGGGCAGCACCTCGTCCATGTAGAACCCCATCATCTCAGACACAGACTGGCAGCCCAAGCTCCCCTGGAGGCAAAAGGAGGGAACCAGGTTGGGGATTGGGGTGTTTTTGGAAATCAAAGTGGTGCTGGTGGTCAGGGAACTGTGTCAGCCCCGCCAGAGGCACACATGTCACTGTCACTGCAGGGCTGTCCTGCTGTGTCATTGGGAAATGCCCCAGACTGCTTCCTCTCTTATGAAACACCAGCTGAGGGATGGAGAAGGGTAAGGGACTGAGATGAGAGTCGTGATTCTTACCTTAAATTCATCCAGCAGGTCAGAGCTGAGCAACTGGATGTTGAGATCATCATCTTTCGATTGCTGTGGGATGCAAAGGAAACGTGAGGTTTTTTAGGCAGGTAATAAACGCTCTTTTCACTTTGCCTTATCAAACAATCCTTTTCTTGTTTGCATTTCTGCAGCAAAGAGCCCCCAGCACACAGGTGTGCAGAGCAGAGTGGCACCAGGGACAGGAGCCACCAGTTTTTGGTCCCTGATCTTGCAGCACGACGACTGTTGGGTCATGAGAGCAAGAAAACGAAATCACAATCTTCAGTGATATTGATTTTGTTGATGTGAAACTCCTCTCACTGCTGCCAGCACCGTGGGCTCCTTTCAGCTGCACGGGGTGTTATCTGAGAGTGCTGCTGGCACTCTGAGAGCTGTCAGAGCCCTGGCAGCCCCTGGAAGACACCTCATCCTGTCTGACAGCTCAGGAGCGTTGGAGCCCCTGGGTTTTGTTACCTCTGGAAATCTCCAGCTGGTGGGGAAAAGGGGGGTTTGTTCTCGTGGTGCCTCTGACAGACCAAAGAGCTGCAGTGGGGTGGGCTTGCACCACCTAAAGAATGACCCCATGGCACCAAGGGACTTAAAAACTGCCCTGAGGGCTTAAAAATGCTCCTTTCCAACATTGCCTGGGAAATTTATAGCAAGATTTACATCTAAAGTCTTACATGCATTCGTTTGATAATAAATACAAGCCATGACATTAGTTTGAGATTTAATCTGGAGAATTATCTTGGTTTATGGCTCAAACACACTGACAATTAACTAAAACAGCAACAGAGATGTGACCAGCCCTTTCTATCAGTACTGATGCCAGGGCAGATGCTCCGAGTGCGTCTTGTGCTGTTTCCTCAGCACCCCCGAGGCTCCTGGAGGCAAAGCAGAGACCTTGTACAGACACCAGAGCAGGTGCTCAGAGTCTCTCAGGCATAAAGCACCCTGTGCATGGTTTTGTGGTTCTTTCAGAGCAGAAGTCTGCAGCAGAAGATTTCCCTTTTCACCGAACATCGAGGGGAGGCTGGACCTCGCTGCCCTGAAGGAAGGACAATTTCCTTCCTATTAATTCAGTGATTCATTGGGTTTGCAGCTTTTAGTGGGAAGTCTGGCTAGTAAGGTTCACAAAGCTTCGTTATGAAATCTCAAGTTCATTGCATTTAGAACTAGGAAGAAACCCCTTGAGTGCTGCCTCTGTGCAGGCAATGAAACTGAACTTGTCACCCAAAACGCAACACATGCTAAACAATTTCTGCTGGGAGGAAGCTCTTCCCCCTCCTCCAAATCACTGAACGCTGCAAAAGAGAAAGGCAAAGAAACCAGCGGGCTTAATACTTACAAAATAATCCTTGATTTCCTCAAACTTGACTCGGAGCTCTCGGAGCTTGGCAGGCAGGAGCTGGGGGAAGTGGAGGCAGGAGGGCTGGCAGTGGGTGCCGGCAGCCAGGAGCAGCAGGAGCACCATGGCCATGGCTTTGCAGCTGGAGCAGCTCCCCATGCTCTGCTTCCCTCTCGCTCCAGCTCTTGGATGGATTTCACGGGAGGGGACAAAGCAGATCTGCAATTTTCACCTTGATGGAGCCCCTCATTTATACTCTCAAAAAATCGCTCCATTTCCTCTCCCCCGTTTCCTGACGGCAATATTGGGGTTTTAAGTCATTCATTAAACCCAAATGTCACTTGAGTTTCCCGTCAACTTGGGTTTCCTGTTCTCTTGACCTCCCTCCTCTCCTCACACCCCATCAATTCTTTTGTGCTTAGACTCTGCATTTTTTTTTTCTTTTCATTACTCGTTTCTTGTAAATTTAAATGTAGCTGAAGAGGAAAGTTACAGACACACGAAGCAGCCAAGGTGCTGTGTGAGGTTAATTTTTATTCCCACAGTTATTTTTATATTTAGATGAATGCACTATTGTTAGGGTGAAAAAAAATTGTTGCTACTTTTACACTTCTGTACCAAACCTGCAGCATCATCATTCAGCAACTTTGCTTTTCATGAACGTGCACAAATACACTGTCTCCTTTTTTAGCATTCTAATGCTAATCTAAAAATACACATAATCATCTGAAATCTTCACTTTTAATTAGTTTTGGGGTTTTTCCCCCCAGTTAATGCACATGTCTGCTGAAGCCAATGTGGATTTTCCCTGCTCAAAGGCTGTGCTCCCAGTTTTTTGGAGGTGTGTGTGGATGTTAATGGGATGAGGTGCAGGATGAGTGGGGCTGCTGGGGGAGAGCCCAGCCATGGATGTGTCCCCACTCAGGTCCCTTGGAGCTCCCCCAGAGCAGCAGAGTTTGTGCCCCAATTTTAACACTGCTCTGTGGGGTTCAAGTGCACAGGCAGGTAATGAATACTTGTGTTCCAGGCTTTTCAGTTTTGTTTCCTAGAAATGGCCAGAAGCCCCATCCAAGCAACCCGTGCTGGCTGTAAAGACTGTGTGTTCTGTTTCCACTGGGACTTGCTGTCCCAGCTCTGATAAAATTGCTTCTTCAGAGCTGCAGATAATTCCTCTGACGTCTCCTCCTTTTCCGCTCCCCTCTCTTTTCTGCGCTCTTTCCATATCATTTAGTCCACACACTCTGACTTCCTTGTGATAAAGATTTCACTTATTAATTCAGGAATCTGTGATGCAAGAAAGTGAAAGGGGAGATAAATTTGGCTTTTCTGAAATCAGAAGGTTTTCTTTGAAATCCCTCGTGTTATTTGGAAATAGTTCATTCTTCCCAACAGGGGACAAATCTCTTAAATTCTCATCCTCTTCATCATGCTGAACTTCTTTCAGGCTGAGTTTGCAAACCTCTGTGAAGGAATTTATTGCAAAAAAACCCCCTCAAAACAAAGTATTGTTTGCTTTTGTATACTGAGATTTTTTTTCATTTTATTTTAGGAGCAAAAGAGAGGAATGTTTGGCATTCATATGTGTGAGTAAGAGCAAGCGGATGGAACATCAGGAACTGGAGGGTTTGTGGGATTTAGTGCTGGGATTTGCTTTCCTTTGGTTGTTGGTGCCTCCTCCAGAGGTGATGGGGACGAGAATGGGGGAATCACTGCAGGCACACTGTGCCTGTGAATCACTGCATGTCGTGTTTTTGGTGACCCATTTTTCTTCCCGTGCTCTAACTCAGCCATGTGGTTTCTGCCCTTGACTGTCAGCAGAAGCATCAGAAAGAAGAAGGGCAGAAGGTTCAGACTAAACCGAGGGGTTTTAAACTCAGTTTCCACTGACTGGATCCCACCTTTCCCTGGGCTGAATTTTTTGGGGGAAAATTTTTGCTTCTTTTGCATTAACTTGAACCTGTCAGGGGTCAATAGATCTTCAGTGGCAAGACCTGGACAACCCCTTAAGCTTCATGAGGGCATCAAAGCTGATGTATGTAGTTGGTGGGTGTGATGCTGGCAGGAGCCAGTGTGCTGGACCAGCTCCTGGAGCTGAACCCTCACCCTTGGGTGAAGGATGCAGCCCCAGGCACTTCCCTGCAAATTATGAATTCTAAAACTCTTGGCTCCCTCCCTGGTTCACCACACAATGTCTTAATTAAAAAGTGTTGAGCTACTTCAACGTTTAGGATGTAAGTACCAGGTGAGAAATCTGTAAACAGAATCTGACTTGGGTCTCCTGTTCCAACCTGTCCATTCTAGAATAAATTCTAGTCTTCCACAGTTAAAAAATCATTAATGTGCAAATTCTGCCATGCCAAGGTATTGGCAAACTTCAATCTCACAGTTCAGTTTATCCATGACAGCAGCTTGGACTGGTCCCCTGCAGCAGAGTGGTCATTTGGCTGTAGGTTTAGGTGCTGGTGTTTTTATGGGATGCAAAGCAAAGGGGTCTTTGGAACATCCCCTGGCATCAGCAGGAGCTGGTGCAGCAGCACCAGAAGCCTCCTTCAATCCTGCCAAGCAGCTGAGCACTCATTTCCAAGCTTCTCTTCTTTTGAGTAATCTGTGGGTCTCCATGAAGTCATTCGTTTGACACTCGGAGCGTGCCCAGCGCTCTCAGCCTTGTGCAATTCCCTCCTCTCTGTTTTGGAACCCGGTTTGTACTTTCTCGTTGGCAGCAGCGTAAGCCAGCTGTGTCCATTCCACAAAGGAAACTCTGGCCTCTGCAGGGTGATTCTCTGCTGTGTTTACCTGTGTTTCCTTCGCCACGTCAGAGACCTTGACGGTGCAGTTTCGCTCTGACTCACGCCCTGCTTACTGCTGTGGAAAGGCATTGACTCGGCATTACTACGACGTGGTTCATGAATGAATAAAGCACCTTTTCCTAAAGAGTGTCCGGGGGATGTGGGTGTATTTCTAAACCTTTAGGAAACAGCTTTCATCTTTGCCAAGAAGATCATTTCAGGAAGGAAAATGTGTTACTCAAAAGCCATTCATGCACTTCTACCCACCTCCCACAAAGTTCTGAGTGGCGAGTTCGCAGGAAACAGCCGGGCAGCAGAATGCTGTTTCTGCACTAAATCAGAGGCCTTTGGGCACAAACTTACCTCCACAGGGTGGCACGAGGAAAGGTTTGCCCTGGGCATGGTCCTGGGCACCCCGAACTGGCTGAGGCTGCGCTGGTGGGGCTTGGGGCTGCAGGTCCCCAAGTTCCTCTGGAGCAGAGTGGCACCTCACCCTGCTTATTCAAGGGGCTTTTCTTACTGTGGCAAGTTTTTAGGTGGCAAGTTTGAACATTGTTTGTGCCTTCTTGGTCTCTCTCATTGCTTCTGGGCATGGTGTATTGTGTATCACCACCCCTGGAGGTGTTTAAGGAATGACTGCACGTGACACTCGGTGCTCTGGTCTGGTTGGCACAGGGGGGGTCAGTCACAGGTTGGACTCAACAATTTCAAAGGTCTTTTCCAACCTAAATCATTCTGTTATTTTCTCCATTATCTATTCTAGACCTAACTTGGAGGGTCCCCTAGATTTCCAGGCCATCATAGTGGTGTGCATCTTTCTTTCCTTTTCAAAATTTCCCCATTTCTCACCCCTCCAGATGTCCAGATCTGCAGATCTGACGCTCTGGGGGAAGTAGAGCCTTGGTGGCCTCTCCTTCACCCTGTGCAAGAACAGTTTTGAAGCGATGGCATTTTCTCTCTGAGCAGCCCCATTGTTGGTGACTAACAGTTCCTGATGAGGCATCAAGTTGATTTCTTTTCTTTTTTTGAGATTTTTTTGTGCTGGCGAGGCTTGACGTTGGATATTGCACATCTGGAACCTGCTTTGTAACACCCTTGTTGGAATTTACGGTGTGACTCATACCGACCTCAACAGGTAAATCCCAAATTACTCTTTGGAAATTTAACCCATGTCACTGGTTTATCTTGTAATATTTAAGTGCCCAAACCCAAGTGATTAATCATGAATTGAAGACGTTATTGTGACTTTAACGTGACTTTTAATGTGACATAAAGAGAGCTTTACATAAGAAATTTTTAGAAATTCCAGAACTTCCATCAAGCTGGAATTATCCATGAAAGACTCAGGTGATGGACACTTGCTCCTATCTGTAGATTCTGTATTTTGGTGATTAACTGCACTGAGAAATATTTGCACTTTTTTTAATTGCACACACCAAACTCCCAATAATTGGAATTCTGTTGCAGCCTAAGGCAGAGATTGAGTAACATCCCTTTTCATACCCCACTGTGGGATTGCAGTGTGACCTCTGCCAGCCTACATGAGTGAGCTGTGCTTTATTCTCAATTTTACACGTCTTTTTCCATTTCAAGACACTCTGTGAGGGGTGTGCAGAGTGCTGGGTGAGGTCAGTGCTGCTGAAAGACCCTCTTGCCCCTGGGCATTCTGATGAGGCCACTGATGCTGTGTCAGGCCATCGGCCAGTGAATGATGCTCCATCATCCACATGGGGCTAGTTCTGCAAAGCAAACCGAGGGTTATTACCTTTCATTTCTTTTGTTTTCCCTGAAATCAGGCGTTGGCAGGAATTTTCTGAGTTTTTCTTTGTGTCCTTAGGCAAACCCAAGGGATCTCAGCACTGCCAGGAGTGGGGACTGAGTGTTGTGGGCGAGCAGGGGGGATGGCCAAGGTTTTCTCAGGTGACTTTGTTTGCAGTTAAGCATATAAAAGTAAGAAAAAAACCCAAACAAACAAAACACCCCCTGAATTTATGATCCATTGCTCAAACATCACTTGCACTGCCTTTATTTGGAGATTTCTACAGAGGCAATTTTGAGCAACTGCTGCCTTGAGCAGCACATTGCACAAGTGCTGCTTTGATGGGTTTCTTTTCTCTAGTTTTGGTATTACTGGGGCGAGGGGAGGGGGTGTGTATGATCTTCTGGAGAATATTGACTTTGCCATGATTTAGCCTCGACACTCTGACCAACAGCAGAACACAAACTATTTCTAGTGATGAAGGGTCATAAGACAGAAATTGGTTATCACAGTCTGAGAAATCAGATAAGGCAAACCCGCTGCTCCGAAGCACAACGTGACCGTGGGGTGAGTTACGGGGCCAACCCCACTCACTTTCCACACCAGCATCAGCCCCTCGGCCCAGAGCCAACACCAGCCTGGCCAACTCACCCGCCGGGGTTTTGGGGTGGTTTTTGGTTTGTGCAGTGCCAAGCAGCTCATGCTGTGGGTTTGGAAATCCTGGGCTTTCTTTGCTGCCCCACCGAGAGCAGATAAGCACGTGCTGTGGATGGTGATGCTGCACGTGATGCTGGCTCATCCCTGCTGCTCGAGGGATGCTGCAGCACCCCCAGGCCTGCCAGGGGATTTCCCACATGCCCTCCATTGTCTTGCTGCTCCAAAATAATTGCTGAGGTTATTCCTTTAAAAAATGATCCCTCGGATGTGCTTTTCAGAGGTTTCAGAGGCTTCAAAATGTTTTGGTTATAATATTCTATCTCCCTTCTGTTTTCTCTTTTTTCCTCTTTTTTTCCCAAAGGAAGCTGGTGATCCAACCTGGCTGTTTCCCCTGCCAAATATCTTAGTTACAGAGACCCAAAGAAATCATGTAATTGTAGAATGGTTGGAAGGGACCTTAAAAGATCATTTATTTCCAATCCCCCTGCCATGAGAGCTGAACTTGGGTTATGAAAGAGCAGAGTTCAACCATTGAAAAGCTATTCCTGAAATCCTATTGCTCCCAGAGGTGTGACCTGTTGCTCTCCACAGGAGCTGGGCTGTCTGCTCAGCACTGGTATCCTTGAAGTTCTTCAGCAATTTGCTCTTTTTGTGGAAATCTGAGGAAGATTTGCATCATTACCAGGACCAGGCACTCACATCTCTTTTTGTTTATTGCTTTCCCTGCTGCTTCTGTAACTAGGAAGTGGAAGATGAAGCTGAGTGGTGGTGGAAAACCCCTCTCTCCAAAAATAGTGTTTAAAAATAAGAAGATTAAAAAAAATAAGACAGAAAGAAAGAAGAAATTAAAATATCTGCAGCCAGCTTCCTCTGCTGGTTGTCCCTGCCTGTTGGGGAAGGAGAGATGGGCTCTTCATCTCCTGCTCCTCACGAGAGGCCAGCAGGGTGTCTGCTGGAAATATAAAGTCAAATTCAGGTCTTGCAACGCTCCTGATTTATATTTATGACTAAAAAGAGTTGTGCTGTGAGTAAATGCACTGCCAGGGAGCAAGTCTTCAGTTTTCCACAGAGATCAGAGGACTCTGGTCAGCAGAAGGCTGAGCTGGTGCTCCTCGTGTGTGCCAGGATCAGGCAGAGCTTTATGGGGGAATTGGTAAGAGGACAAATTAACCTTGCCTTATAATATGATTTCCCAAAGATTTCTGCTTAGGAGCAAACAGTGGCCAATTTTCCTGGTTTGTCTCATTTCCACAGGTCGTGTCATCAAATAATGTAGGAATTAGAGGAGCCAAGTGGCTGTGAGGTGCCACCTTCTCTCTTCTTCCTGACCTCCAGAGCTCCCCAAATGCCCCTGTGTGGGCTCACGTGCCTCCAGCCCCGGTGAAACCAGCCTGGGCTCCTCACAGTTGTGAAATCAAGACAGGCACCACCAACCCAGCCAAAAACCGAAACCTGGCCCCGAGATCTGGGCTGCAAAGAGAATCCACAGCCAATTTACTGAAACACGAGTTTCAGTTTTGGTGAAAGCTCAGTCTATGACAGCTCTGAGTGGCTATTGGGGTGATTCATTTGCTCCCCAGAGAATTAAAAAATGGAGCTGATAGTGGCGAGCTCTCAGTTTCTCCTTGGTTAGCATCATTTATTGCCTGCACTGTCAGCACATGTCACCCCTGGGGACAAACCCGGCTGCTGTGGGGGCAGGAGGGTCCATCACCTGCTCCAGTCTGAGCCTAAGCCTGGCTTTCTATCAAAGGCCACTTGGGAACGTGGCTTAGGGGTGATTATGGTGGGGCCATGGTCATGGTTGATGGTTGGACTGGATGATCTTGCTGGTTTCTTCCCAGCCTGGAGGATTCTGTGACATGACTTTTGCTGTCACACCAGTTTTTAGCTCTTCCAAAAACAGGTGTGGGAGGAATACCAGGGCTGGGGGATGGGGATGTGCACCTCAGCAGAGCATGGTCTGCCACGAGCTGCCCAGAGCCCAGTGCTGGTCCCAGCAGTGTTGGTGCTGCTGGTGGCACTGCTCTCACTGACAGTGAAGAAGATGGATGTTTCTCTTCCCTCCTGAGCATCGTTGTGATCATTTGGAAAGCCACACCATTCAAAGCTCTGCCCTTGGGGGACACTTCACCACGGAGCAGCCCCTGTGCCTCCTGCACAGCAAAGTCCTTGCTCTGCTGTCACATCCTGGGAGCCCAGATCATCAGCCTGTTTTGTTCTGTTCTGTGGGGTTGGTCCTCTTTGTGAATCTCCACCTGCTGCACACTGAAAACCAATACTGTGTTCTGTGACTGTCGGTTTGAATCTCCAAAGTAAAGAACTTCAACTTTGGGGTTCTAAATATTAACCAGTACTCTCCCAAGAAATACCCACCGGTGAGGAACAGCAGCTCAGAACTGCCTGCACGTGCTCTTCCACGAGTCATGGAGACATCCAAGGGGTTCCACTGGGGATCTCCAGGCTCACTATGAAAAATCCCTACCCTTGGAATCAGCTGTTTAGATCAATTTTGGTTAATTTTATTTTTGTCTCCTCTTTGGTTCCCTGTCTCTTTTAGCCTGGCCACTTCCCAAGGTGCAAACCTGCCCTGTCCCCAGTGCCATCCATTGTCCATGGGAGTCTGGGATTGCCAGGAACAAGGGGAGCAACCTGATGGCTGGAATGTGAATTATGATTGTAGTGCTCAATCTAAGACAGAAAAAACTTTTAAAATTAAAAGCAGGCACGGTAAACAAATGTAAATTCTTCAGGGAAGAGGTGCATGGGGGCTTCTTGAGGGTTTGAAAAGTGGAAGTTTGATTTGCTCAGACCACTTTTCATATTCACTGACCACAGCTCTCTCCCTCAGAAGGACCTTTCAAGAAAGTTTCGTTTCTTGGTGAAATCTTGGTCCTCCCCACACAGGCAAGTCTTGACTGTACTTCAGCTTTTTCTGTACATGGGTATCATGTGTGCTGAGAGCAGACCCACTGGTAATATGTCAGATGGCCACATCAAAAAGCATCTGAAACCTCCTGGAAACTGCAAAAGCCTCATTCATTAAGCCCTTGTTTAATCTCGTTGGCAGATTTGAGTCTGAAATACTCACACATTTGGAGACAGGTGAAAATCTTGTCATGGGGTGTTGGGCTTTACATCATCCTCTCCTGGATGCCTCTGTTCACCTTCAAAGGCAGGGAAGTGCTTCTCAGACAACTGTACCTCATTTTTTTTTGCCGAAATAACCGATTTTCTTCCCATGGTGGGGAAAAAAAGGAGAAAAAGCGACATGAAAAATTCACTCTCTGCCTGGGAAATCCTGTTGAAATAAATAGATGGAAACTGAAGGAGAGTAGGTCAGGCTGGATGGGGCTTGGAGCAACCTGGGCTAGTGGAAGGTGTCCCTGCCCATGACAGGGTGGTGGGATGAGTTGATCTTTAAGGTCTCTTCCACCCCAAACCATTCCATGATTCTGTGATTCTGTGAATTGATCACAAAAGTGTTCCATGTACCTAAGCAGGGTCTTCCAAACTTTTTGCATAACCCCTGAGCTGCTGCAGTTTTGGGATGAAAACTTCCCAAGGGCTCCAGCCAGTCCCTGGGCTGAGCAAGGGTGTGTTGAGCTCCCCTGGGCTGGTCCTTGGCATCACATGGGTCATGCCCTGGTTTGGAGCACAGGGGCACTTTGGCTGGACCCACCTACACATAGAGGTGGCTGCTGAAAATCAAATGCTGGATAGTTGAAAAAAATGCTTCCAGGAGCTGCTCTTGAGCTGTATTATTTAACTCTAAAGACCTGAAATATGCGTTTCCCTTTGGGCAAGATGCCATTTATGATAACCAAAAGAGGAGTTCACATTTTATCGAAGCAGGGGAAAGAAACAAGCTGAATCTGACCTTCAACACACGCCATCCTGGTGACTAAATTAAGGGGTTTCTGCAGAAGAGATGCACAAGATCCTCCACCACGCTTTTCCTCTTCCACAAAGGTGAGTCTTAGAGGTGGAGGCAAAAAAAAGAAAATCACTTTTTCTGCAATTTCTTTACCCATTTTGGGTGAAATCCTGCCTTGGCAGCAGCACTGCTATTGGTGAGTCACACAGACAAGTGTCACATCTGCTCCGTGAAGGCGGTGGCGGAGACAGTGGCATTTGCTGTGATGTGCAGCCCTGCACAGCTGGGAGCTGCCCATGGCCTGGCTCAGGACATACAGTGAGGACAAGGTGGTTCCAAGGTCACCCACAGCAGTAGCAGTGGGGTGATGCTCGCTGGGGGACGTGGCACTGTCCCCTCTCTGGTGAGAGCATCCTGGGCTGGGCTGTAGGCAACAGACAATGGCAGGAAGAGCTCCAGAGGGACAGTCGTGGGTGATGTCCTAAATCAGGGTGATTCACTCCTTGTTTTGGGATGAGGGCCTTTGTCCCAAGCTCTCCTAAAGTCCCTCAGCCTCTCAGCACTGGGAAAAGAGCTGCTCTGCCCATTGGGGAGGTCCTAAAGCTGCTGAGAAACCTGGGCAGAGTGAGCCACTTGGGAAAAGATCCTGGAAAACATCCTGTGCTTTTGCTCTCTTGAGTTTGGATGTCTCTTGAGCTTGGCTGAATAGAAATTGTGTTTCCTTAAGCCTGTTGCTCCCTACGAGGCAGCACTCAGTGTTTGATTTTCAGTATTATTCAAGTGGTTATGGTTAGAAACGTGCCTGAGGAGTGGGTACATGATGTACCACACCTCTCAGCCGATAACTCCTCGCTGAGTTCTCTGAGTCATTCGTTGAGTTTACCGAGAAAAACAACTTTTTACTTCTGTCAGCAGCACTGCAGAGCTGGGGCTGGGCAAAGGCAGGGTGTGCTGCCCATAATGAGCTGCACTAATTAAGAGGGAGAAGAGCAGGAGAGCAGTCTGATTTTCAGGGCAGGGTGAGGGTGTTTCCATCACAAAGAGCAAAGGGTGTCGGTGTGGAGCTCATGGAGTGAAGTTGGGATGGGTGACATCTGTAGGGTGTTGGTGTCAGTCTCTGGTTCAAGAGGATTGTGCCACATCATCTCTTGTTCAAACGAGATTTTGGCTCTGGATTGGAGGCAACAGGGATCTTTTGAGAATTAAACCTTGATTTTTAAGGTGCTGAAAACTACTCTGAGCTCCAGCACAGCACCACACTGCAGTCCCCCTTCCCATTAACACCTAACTATGTGAGGGTAGGGCTGGCTCAGAATTTACACCACTGCAGGTGTGCAAGAAATTACTCCAGTGCATAAACACCAAGTGGAAACCTTTTCTTCTGCCTGTGGAAACAGAATTAGATTCCTTTGACAGGGTTTTTGGTGAGCAACAGTATTACAAGGAGATGTGTAACACCCTACAAGCACTTTCGTTTCATGTGGCCAAGTTGGGTTTTGCAGATCATTTCCTGAAGGACATAAGGAATTGTTCCTGAGTTCAGATAGTGATGCTGGATGTTGTTATTGAGGCTCAGTTTTGCCCCTTATTAAAATTTCTGGGAGCATTTCTATCCCTCACATTCTCTTGCTCTGGGGATCTGTGTACAAACCACTATCACCCTCATAATTGAAACAACCTAAATCTGCTGTGAAATATGAGTGATGACAAAGAATGGCAAACCAAGGTTGGGCTGTAGAGAGTTACCAGAACTTCTTGTTGCACGAAACTGCATTAAAATGCACTATTGAAACTGGTGCCTTATCGCTCTGAAACACGTTACTGGAAACATAATGTTAAACATGCTCTTGACAGTATGACATTATGACATAATTCTTGACATTATGTTAAACAGTCCTTGACAGCAGATCAGAGATCAGAATGGCTCGATGACAAATTTTTAGGGATTCCTTTTAGATTAAACCAAAACCAATTCGAACTGATGAACTGAAATGGTTATTTGAAATGAATTAAGTGGGGTCGGGGCTGGATCAGGCTGTGGTAACTGCAGGAACTCCAGATGAGTGCGGTGCCCGGGGATGCTGGAGCAGGGCTGGGAGCTGCTGCTGAGTTTCCCGTCCTCACGGGTGATGAAGTGTCACATCTGTCACACTGCCGAGCTCTCCGGGATTGTCTGCTTTGTCAGGCACTCCAACAAGCCATTTGCCTGCAGCAGAGCTGGGCTTTGTTCCATTGCAGCAGCGATGCCACCCCCGCACGGTGAGAACGATGCTCGCCAGGTGAGGCTGAATATCCCTCCTGGCAGCGCCCGGACCTGCCGAGACCCGGCCAGGTCCAAGAACTCGCTCCGAGGGTTGTTTTCCACTGGGGACATTCCCTTTTGTGCCTTTTTGAGTGGCGCTGCACGAGATGTGGGGCGTGCTCAGCCCGGACTTTGCATAAATGATTTGTGAGGTAAGCTCACGGCACCCGGGGCTCAGTGGCACTGCCTCCCAACCCTCTCGGCTGCCTTGGCGTGTTATTTGGGTTGTACCTACTTTAACGTGCCCTGTCATAACGTGCCTCCCATCAAATCCCCAGGGAGGAGCCCTCCCCCGTTAGCTGGGAGCTGCCTGGAAGTGCTCCTGGGGAGAGGACCACTTTCCTGCTCGCTTCCCAGCGCTGCAGTACCCGAAAATTTAACTATTCTGAGAGTGCCTGGGGCAGTCGCTTCCCATTTTACGATCTGAGCTCATCTGCAGTGTCATGCTGCTGAGTTTCAGAAATCCCTGTTTCTCCTTTTCCTCTTCCTTCCCAGAGCAAATGAGAAATGGTTTTCTGATTCAATGGAGGGTGTTTTTGTGTTGCTGTAGTTGGCAGGTACGTGAGAGCTGGGGATTTGCTTCTGTCAGGACTCAGTCCAATGCATGCTGATGGCTTTAAACTGAAAGAGAGAAGGTTTAGAGCAGAAATTGGGAAGAAACTGTTCTCTGTGAGGGTGGTGAAGCCCTGGCACAGGTTGCCCAGAGAAGCTGTGGTTGCCCCATCCCTGGAAGTGTCCAAGGCCAGGTTGGACAGGATTTGGAGCAACCTGGGCTGGTGGAAAATGTCCCTGCCCACGGCAGAGGGTGGAACCAGCTGATCTGTAAGGCTCCTTCCAACTCAACCATTCTATGATCCCTGCTGATGCCGTCCCATCTGCTCTGCAAAGTGAGGTTTGGGACCTCCCCCAGGTCCAGCACTTGGGGTAATCCTTTGCCTTCATTGCAAATATACTGAAAACCAAAAATGAAGATGTCTGTGGATTGTCCCCCTGCTCTGATGTGATTTTCCTCCTCCTTACCCTTGGGGTGAGGGTCCTGCCCTTGCCTCTGCTTTGCAAATGGTCAGTGATAGGACAGAGAGGCTGAAGGTCCTGGCCCCTGACAATACAACATTTCCCTTCTGTTCCTACATCACCCCCAAATCTCCCCTCCACCTGCCTGGCAGCCTTTAATCCATGACTCTTGCCTGCTGGCACTTGGCTGACCCATCGGGGGTGCCAGCTCAGTTACCAAAAGGGAAAAAAAAAAATAGAAAGAAAGAAATCCCTTCTTGTCATCTGCCATTTACATGATTAATAAGAACTCCTTGCCTCTTCCCTTGTTTCCTCACCCAGGCTGGGTGTGCCCCGGGCTCCTGGGAATGTGCTGCTGCCACTTCCTCCTCTCCAAGCGAAACTTTTGCTGCAATGAACAGGCAGCAGCTGCGAATTGGGGGAGGAAGGCAGGGATTGACAGCCCTGTGCAGTCACAGAGCCCTTCAGCACCTCAGCAAGGGCACATCAACCTGATACAGATTGGGACCTGCCCTTTGGCTGATGTACAGGGTGAAGGCACAGGGGGAGGGAGGCACGCTGGGTGCTTTTGGGGCAGTTTCTGCAATACTCTCTGCAATACTATGACTAGCCTGGGCATAAAATCTATTTGCCTAGTCTTCCCTGTTGATGGATATACACGTGGTTATCAATACATTAGTCACCCAGCAAAACTGCATAGAACAGCCCTGGCCCACAGGCAGTGGCACAAGATACACCTGCATTGCAAGAGGTGCACGCTTGGGCTGCTGCTCTCAATGGGAACCTGCTCTGGAGGTTGGTCTGGGATTAAAGGGGTGACTTTGCCACCCCCGTGCCCTCTAAGTCCTTCTGACCATCCCTCCTGGGCACAGATAGTCCAAGAAATTTTTTTAACTGCTCATCTTTGTTCATAGATTGAACTTAGCTCTCTCCAGAGGGGCTACAGAAAGAACCAAACCAGCCTGGGAGCCAACAGCATGGTGAACCAGCCTGGGAGTTGCACCAGTAGTGTCACATTCATGTGACAACATGTCCCAGCTGGCAAACTCTGGTTCCCTGGGGACAGCCTGGATCTGAAACTTTGGTAGGAGAATGAGCCTGGTCTGCTCGAGGACTTTGGCTGCATCAGTTTTGCTCAGCAGCAAAAGATTGTGGTGGGGTAATAAGAGACTTGTGATTTTGCTGCTGAGTTGGTGGACTCTGAGAAGTTGGAGGGAAATTTCTGTCCTGCAAAATGATCCCCTGAGTCACCTGTGCTATTGGAACCAAGAGAATCCTTCTGCCACCAAGGTGGGAGCTGCGTCATCCAAAATCCCTGACCTTGTGTACCTGTGTGTCTCCAAACACCAGGGACACGCAGTGGAGATAAATGTCCCCCCACCTGAGGAGCCAACCTGGCAGCAGAACTCCCTGAACCTGGCAGGGAAAGGCCATGTGTGCCAGGACACTGATGGAGAAAGGTTTGGACACAGCACTTCTACCAGTGTACCACGTCCTATTGCCAGAAACCCTGGGGGGTTTTGGACCATGGGGTGATGCCACTCACGTTCCCACATCCCAACAGCTCTGTGATGAGCTGGGAGTGGCCCCTCTGCAGGAGGGACTTGGTACCATTGGCTCCTCACTGGGGAAACCCCTGAGCTTGGCGTTTGGGGGATGGGACCCCCATGATGGTCCCTCCTTTTGGTCCCGTCCTTCTTCCCGAACGAAAACCGACGCGGCGATGCCAAGATTTCCCGCCTCCGTAGGTGAGGGAAACACCTGTGGGGAAAAGAGCTGGTCCCTTTCCCCTGCTCATTAATTCAGCAAATTACAAAGGGAAATACATGCTGGGAAAAGCAAGAAAAATCCCAAAAGTTCATGCAAGAGTTATTTCCTCCTGATACCTGGATAAAAACTCGTTCGTCGGAGCTCTCCAGGTCAGACATCGTCAAGACAGGTGAACCCACACCGAAGAACAAGGTAAAGCACTGATTTTATCCTTTTGCTCTGTGTGCTCGTGGGTATTTCCTTGGGTTCCTATAACGTGCCCCTGAAATAGTTTTTTTCATTAATAACCTTAATTTTCAGTGCTAACAGAACTTGTGTTTGACTTGTGCTATTCCTGAGGGAAAGCATTTTCCTTTGGGATCAGACTTTGGGATCTGCTCCCTTCAGTCACAGTTACCTCCTGCTGCTTCTGACTTAGTAGACTTTTAAAAATTTAATATATCTGTATTTATTTTTCTGATCATTTTTCCCAGAAGAACGATATCTATTCACATGTAATTTTTTCACTGATATTTTATTTATTTTTCCTCTTTTTTCCCCCTCTCCTCCCTTCTTTTGGGCTCTTCTGTTAAATATTTGATTTTTTTTGACTTTTTTCTCTTGCTCGTGGGGTGAAAAAAAGACATGAGTAAGAGATACTAGTCATGGTGGGGTTTTTAATACAGATGTGCATGTGCAAGTGCTATATAAAATGTGTCTGTTTTTATATGCATGACAATTGTGTTCTTCAGGAAAGATAACTGTTTCCCTTGAGCAGGTCTCCCAGCAGCTGACATGAAGGGATGCCTCTTGTTCCTCTGCCTCTTCTCCATGTCCTGCTGGGTGGATCTGACACCGACAGCTGGCAACAAAATCTTCCACTTTGGAGCCTGCAGGGTTTCAATGAGCACGACAGAGATCAGGGCTGGTTTCACAGCAATTAAAGCCAATATTGTAAGTATTTCTCCAGGCTCTCGTGGGGCTGGGGAAGCTCTTGGGTTGGCAGCTCCCACAGCCCCTCTGGAGCCACCCTCATCTCTGTCCTCTCCTGTGCAGCAAGCCAGAGACCCCATCCGGACCCTGAGCATCTTGTCTTACCCACACTCCCTGCACAAGGTTAAGGTAGGTGGCCTTGGCTGGAAGTTTTATACGAGTCAAAATGTCTTGCCATGCTCAGCTACGATGTGCTTCCTCTTAGAGGTGGTTTATTCTAGAACAGGGTTGATGACTGCAGGTTTATAATGCATTGGAAGACCTTTAAAAGTTAAATTCATCCTTTAAGTCTCCAGATAGATGCTGCATCACCCATCACCTCTTCGACTTCTACGTGGACAAAGTTTTCAAGCACTGCAAGACCGAGGATTCCTTTGTGAACAGAAAAATCAGCAGCATTGCCAACTCCTTCCTCAGCATGAAGAGGAAACTGGGGCAGTGTGTAAGTCTTGGGTATTGCTGCAGTTCAGTTTCATCTGTTACAGTTTGGTGTATAAACAGACCTAAGAGCTGTATACAGTTCCAAAGTCTTTATTTATACAAATGGTTTTAACGAGAACACAAAGCAGTGTGGTGTGAAGAGTGTGTCTGTCTGCTGAGAAAGGTTTGTAGTCACCCCCTTGCCAGCAAACTCCCACAGTGGTCCTCAAGCACAATATTTATCCTGCCCTGTGTCTGACAAGTAAACTGTTCTTGGCTAAAATTGGATTCAGGGACTTGCAGCCTTTCCCACAGTTTCACGAGGTCTCAGTTCTATAATTTACAGCATAATTAGAAACTGAAGTATTGCTTTTAAATGTAGCTCCCCAAACTAATGAGTTTATCTTATTTCTCTAGCAGGAGCAAAATCAGTGCCTGTGTGGGCAGGAATCCACTGAGAAATTGAAGCAAATACTTGCAAACTACGAAGGGGTGAGTCAATGCCTGAGTCTGGTGGCTAACACATATTTAGATTCTCTTACATTGGTTTGTGCTCATTCTTTGTGCTTACAGCTTGTTCCTTTGGCTCATTTCAGCTGAATGTCACATCTGCAGCAATGAAATCCCTGGGTGAGCTGGACATCCTGTTGGACTGGATGGAGAAATCTCCTTAGAGAGAGGGCGGCGTTAACGAGGCTGGTGGAGCTGCTGGGCCCTTGCACACCCCAGGGAGGAGAAGGATTATGTCCTGTATCAGAGAGTTCCTCACTGCTTCCAGCTGGACTCACTCAAACTGACAGTGCTTTGCTAGGCAGGTAAATCAGTGAAGGCATCAACAGAGTCTTCATTAAGATGGAAATAACGAGTTGGATTAAACCAGCATTGCCCTTGCTTAGCTGACTTCTATCAAAGGACGCTCCAAGGGAAAACCTAAAAGGGTTTCTCCTGCTAGCAGACATAAGCTGTGATCCTGTAATAAAATTGTTGTTTAAATTATAATTTTTTTGTGTAGGGAATGTATATTCATATAGAAAATGTATATTCATGAGTGCTGAGCACTGGCTGGAAGGGCTCTGGTGCACTCAATGCTGCTTAAACCTGGGCTTGGGCTATGGGGCTGCTGCCACAGATGGATCTGGCTGAAACAAGGTGCACAGTGTCAGAAATGCTCCCAAGAATAGGTTCCATCAGGTAGGGGAGGCCTTAGAAATCTGTCTTTCCTTTTGAGATAGTATTTTCTGCCTTATCAGTAAAAACGTTTCTGAACGAGAGATGTGGTTGCTGAATAGAGAAAGGTTCTTGTGTGTGTTGTGCAATTTACTGACACTCAGTAGTGAGTTTTGTGGAAATTGGTTGCAATGACTGTAAATAAACCCCACTCGAAACTGTGCTGTCAGAATTCTGAGGAATTATACAATTCTGGTGGTGAAACTTTCTGAATTCACTGTGGTGCCCTTTCATAGCAGACCCTGTCACTCCAGCATCCCAGGGGGGTGCATCCTTCTGGGCATGCCAGAATGACCAAAGCTTAGACCCAAGTGACACTAAATCACTCCACACTGTCCCCAAGACCATTTTTAGGGTGCATTATGTATAGCCCTGCTCTGTTTTCACCCTTTCTGGTCTCTTTTAGCCACCAGCACCTGCACACACATTGCTGGTGCCTAAATCCCTAAATCCCTTTTACACTCTCTTTTCCCACAAAGTGTTGGCACATTTATCACTGTAGTAGCTGACAATGGCAGAGGCTGAATGTGTTCTAAGTGAACCCACACCACCCAAGGCACCTCCCCATGCAGCCAGAATGCATTTCTGGTGTCAGAGCTTATTAGCCCAAGCCAGAGCAGTCGGAATTTCACATCCCTGGTAGCATCCTAGTCCTACCATTTCCAGTGATCAAGTCTTCCTGTTGCATTCATTAGACATAAGGCTTGAGTCAGACTAGAGGTAAAGCTCTGACTTCACGTGCTTTGCTCTAGGAGCCAAGCAAGCTGAGCAAGGTGTCCCAGAAGTCCTGCCTGCTGTCATGGCATGGGCACAACCAGGGTGCTGCATGCCCTGCCCTGGCTCTGACCAGCTCATTGCTGTTAGACTGGACTCATTCCTCCTGGTGTGAACCCTTCAGGCTTGCACAAACCCCTTCCCAGAACCTCTGTCCCCAGGGGACAGCCCAAAGCTCTCCAGGTCTCCCTTTGAGAGAGATGTGTGAGTTTTATTCCATCCCTCAGTTTATGCTGTCACAATTACTATATCGATCCTCTTCCTTGCCCGTACCCTGTGCAGAGTGGTACATGCCTCACCCATGCCTGCTTTGCTGCTTCCATGCCAACCAGTAATTCCACACTTTCCCACCCCCAGCAGCAGCCCAGGGCCATTCATTCCCCTTTGGAAGTGGGATGCCAGCTGGAAGCACCGGCAGTGGGAAGGAGCAGGGGGCACAGGCAGGGCTGAGGGGTGCAGGCAGGATGCTCAGCCCTCTCCCCCTCCTCAGCCCCCCCACATTTCTCAGCCTCTCCCGGGAGTTTTGCTCATCCTGGCTGCTCCCAGTGTGGTGCAGGAGCTGAGCTGAGGGAAGGACGCCTTCGGGCAGGCTGAAGAGGAAATGGATTTACAAAGGGAGAGCAAAAGGGGTTTTCTCCTCCCAGGAATTTCCAAACCGTAGCACTCTCCTGCTGCTTTATGACTGCTCACCCCTGGGGACACTTTCCAGGCTCACACCTTTCCTGTTGCACCAGAGCCAGTCATTCACTTCCAGCAATTGCAGGCAGGCACAGACCTGTCCTGGCCCCTCCACACCTTTGCCACTATCCAAGCCCCTTCCCACTGTGCTGACGAGGGGATGGAGCCCTGGTGATGAGGAAGGAGAGCTATAACTTGATATTTGCTCTCAGTAAGGTGATGACTATTGCAGTGTGGATGTGGAAACACAGACACTGTTGGAGCTGCTGCCTCCTAAATCAGAGAGAGGCACTTACTGGGGGAAATCCATTATTCAGGAATAATTTGTGTTTTATCCTTGATGAAACTCAGTGTCTGTACCAGCTAACCCAAACAGCCACTGCCCAGCACCTCCCTGAGCTGTGTTTTCATTTTTAAAATGCACCTAATACTTTACTAAACCAGAAATATTGTGTGGTGCTGCTGTAACTCAGTCAGGTCAGACCCTACCCAAGGAGATGCTTCTCATTCTTTAAATTTTATGGCTTGATCCCAGAGCTGCACAGGCTCAGGAATTTGAGTTTCTGTGCAGTTTCTGCCCTCCACAGCCCTTCTCTTTGCCAGGTAGGAACCAGCCTATCCCATTCCTGGTGTTCAGGGAAAATTGCCTCTCTGCTTCGTCACTTCTTCATCATTGCTGCTTCCTACATGGCTTTATCTGTGAAATATTCAGTTTTCCCCACCCATACTGTGCTTCTGTGGGTGTGCTCTCCCCGTGTCCCCCCATGAATGGAGTTCTCTGGACTGCTGAAAGCCACTGATATTCTTTATTGCTTTTGCATGAAAACATTTCAGACCATGTCTGGCCTGCAGGTGCTGCCCTCAGGTCGAGAAAGCTTAGAGGAATCCAAAGCATCAGATGCTGTTCTAAAACGTTTTCCAGCTGCCTTCAAAAGAAAATAGGATTTTTTAAAGTGCACCTTCTGGCCTGTGAGAGCCCACTGTGTTGGAACTGGGGCTGTTTGTGGGATGAACCACTTGAGCTCCTGCTGCTTCCCAGTCCAACCTGCTCACTCAGCCCTGCACTTCCAGCCCAGCCCCACTTGGCATCAAATGATTCCTCCTAAAAAACCACTCAAACATGAACTTAAGCAAAACAAAAAAAAGGTCAAGCTATAGCAAATTGTGGTAGCAATGAACAGTGTGTGTTTGCTGATGGCTTGTTGTGATCCTCCAGGTAGAGCCGGTCCCAGGTGCTGCCTCCTCTCTGTCCCTCACCTTCACACCTGGTCCTGGGAGGGGGACACATCCAGGACAGCGTTGTCCCCACCGGAGCTGCCCTGGGTGATGCTGCCAGAGGTGAGGAGCAAGGTGGAGTAGGCGAGGTCAGCATCCTCCTTGGAGCTCTGGGGAAGGACAGGAGGACACTGTTAGGCAGCTGGGATGGACAGCAGCACGTGGCAGGGGGAAAGGCAGCATTCTGTGGGCTGTGAGCCCCTCAGGATGACATGGGCAGACTGCACGAGTGGGGTGACCCCAAGGGTCACACCAGTGCTGATCACTCCTTTGGTCAGCCCTCAGAAGACCCCTGAGGTTTGTGGCTTTGGGACTCGATGGCAAGCCTGTCCCTGCATGTTGGCATCCAGCTCCCTGCCCCAAAGCTGCCAGGCTTTACTGCTTTCCTGACAGCTCCCTTTATTGCTCTAGTTCAGCTCGTGGCACTTACAACACCTACATCTCACCTATGGTTAGGGGCTTGGAAAAACACAGGCTTGCATCTGCCGAGTGCTGCCACTTGGCCACGACCTTCTCCTAGGGAAGGAGGGGCAGGAGAGGGCAGGGGAAGGCAGGGAAAGTTAAGGAAATGCAGGGATTACAGGACTGCAATGGCAGAGCCCTCCCTGCCTACCTGTGCCCCCTCAACCACTGACATGTGGGAGGGTTGGAAGGTGAGATGTGCCCTGTTTTCTGGCCAAGTGCTTATCCCAGTGTTTCGTGTCAGTGGTAACAGCCCCAACCTTCCTCATGCAACCTGGGGCTGTCTTGGCTTGCTGTTTGAAGCAAGGTTATTGTCTCTACCAAAACAGGGAGTCAGGAAAGGGGTAAGTTCTGTCCCCAGGGCTGGATCCAGGTAAGATGGAGAGCACTTGGGGATGAATAAGGCCCCTGGAAGGAGACAGCCCCCTTGGCAGAGACTGGAGGGCTGTGGCTCCCAGGTTGGTGGCCTCTCTCCTGCCTCCTCTTACCCTTTTTGCCTTCTTTGCCTCAGCAGCACTTTCTGTTTTGTCCGTGGTGGTGACAAACTCTGCAGGGAGGGAAAGGGAGGTGTTAGGGAGGGGACAGCAGCAGGCAGGGATTTCTGTAGGTTTTTTAGGGTTCTTCTGCAAAGCCCTCACCCCGGGGCTGGGCTCAGCAACCTACCATCCCCTCCAATGGCAGTCTCCTGGCTCTCCTTCACACAGGCACTGTTGGTGGCACTGTAGTCCTTCACACTTTCAAAGTCTGACATGCTGATGTTTGTCCTGTAGCTGCCAACGGACACGAGGTCTGGGGAGAGGGAGGAAATAAATACCCTGCTCAGAATTGGAGGGGGGATGTTGGAGGCTGAACCCTCTGTGCAAGGTGATGCTGTGGGGTACAATCTGCAAAGCCCACGGGGGGCTGGGATCTGTCTCAGCCTGGGAACTCTGGGTGTTGGAGCCCAAGGATGGGCTCAGTGGGAGGAGCTGGGTGTTGGGGTACCAGGGATGTGGTCAGTGGGAGCAGCAGGGTCCCTTCCCCACCCATCACATGCTGGGGTAGCAGGAGAGCAGCTCAGCCCAGCAAAGACACAAAGGTATTGCCTTCATCTTAATATTGCTGATGTTTCTGGAGAGACCAGAAAGGCAGGGACTCACCAGATCTCTTCATCTGCCTGTATTTAACGATGGCAAAAGCTGTTGCAATGACCAGGAGCAGGGCACCAAGAGGGCCCAGCACTAGAGCAAGAGTATTGGAGCCATGGCCTGGGGCAGAGCTGGAACAGAGGGAAGGAGACATCCCTAAGAATGATGTGTGTGAAAGTCCAGCAGCTGAAATCTGTGTAGGATGGTAATTCTGACCAGGCATGATGCAACTGACTTACTGAGCTAGATATCCTAGCACATGCAATGAAACAAAAAGCAGATGAAAGTATAGGATAGAGGTCGTGCCAAAAAGCTGCATCAGCAGCTTAGTAATAAATGTGTGAAAGTTCGCTAATCTTAACAGAAGTACTTTCAAGGAGTTGTTTTGCACCTGGAACCTCTAATCATTCCCTTTTGGTTCTATTTTTTTAAACTAGGTATTAATTTCAAGCCCATTGCTGTAACTTTTCCCTCTTCTTTTCCTCCGATGTTTTGAGCGAAATTCTTTCATCCCAAGAACTTTTTTTGTTGCTGTTGCTAAACCACCACAAACACAGTAGCCAGAGCAGGTTAATATAAACCTCCCAAAATTTATAAACGACAGAGGACTGAGAGAACCAACCTTTCTGGGGCAGCTCCACTTCGCACCCCAGAATCACTGTAGGCTCCTCCTCGGGGTCCAGGGCCAGGGAACTCGGCATGGCTCGGGGCATCAACATCCAGGAGCTCTGGGCTGGGCTTGGCATTGCTTCCTATGTATGGAAAGAGGTTGTGGCCAGTGAGCAGCAGCAAGGAGATGGGGGCACAAAAACTGGTTGGATGGGCTGGGAGGACGGGGAGCTGCTGTGGGTTTTGGCTCTTTAAAATTGGGGTTTGAGATCTGAAATAATCTCATTGCAAATAATTCAGACGTCTCAAGTAGACTCTCTCTGCCTATAAGCCTTTGAAACAAGTCTTGCATTTCTAAGGATTCTAAGAATGCTTACTTTGCTTTTATTTCTAGCTCCTTGCCCACCAAAGGCAATGAAATGAGGCTGTTTCTCCCTGTTTTCACTTTGACCATCATCCCCTTAGGATGGCTAAATAGGGGGTGCCCAGTGTTCTACTTTTTCTCTGCTTCTAGCACGATTTCTCCCTGAAAAAAAACCCATCTTAATTCCAAAATAGTGCACCAAAGCTGAGACCAAGCCCCCTGCTGTTGGTGTTAGTGTTCCCTCTCCTATTCCACACTTGTTTCCCCAGATAAGAAGCTCCCTGGAGCAAGATAAGTCTCTGAACTAGATCAATTCTTCATCCGGCAGCCGTGGCTTAAACCTAACGATGCCACAGATTATAATTAGTAAGGACAGGTAAAATCGTGTGGAAGGAAGTGAGATAGAGAGTGGTGGGGTATTTTAAGCACCAGGAAGCCAAACCCAACGAGGGGATGAAAACACTGAGTGCAAGTCGTGCAAAATCAGGGTGATGCTGGCACTTCTGCTTTGAGGTGCTGCAGCCTAGTGGCTGTGGAGAGGACTCCCCAGGCACGAAACCCTCTGCCTGCCTCTGCCTCGGAGCTCACCTTCAATCACGGTCAGTTTCACTGCCATGGTTTCCCCGAAGACCCCGTTGTCCTTCACCCCACACCAGTACCACCCTTCGTCCTCCTGTGTCACCGAGTCAAAGCTCAGGACAACCGTCCTGTTGGCAGTGTTGCAGCTCGCCTCTGGCCCCAGCTGCCTCTGGTCAGAAGCTGGCAGCATGGAGCAGCCACTGGTGCTCCACTTGCACCAGTACTTCTCGAAGGAGTAGTAGGTGCACGTGTAAAAGCAGCTTAAATTGACTGGGGAGCCCGCTTGTGCCACCACGTTTTTCTCTCCTGTCAGCTGAGGTTTTCCTGCAAGGGCAAAAGGGACATCAAGGCTGGTGTTAGTGGTTTCAGTGGTGGGAATGGCAGCCAGCAGGTAGTGGTGCTGCTGCAGGTGGATCTTTGAGGGAAAAGTGCTCTTTATGTTGCTAAATTAGTGCTAAGGATGCTGTTTATGCATCTCTGGTTGAAAGCTGGGGGAGTTTTATTGCAAGGCTTAAGAAATATTTGCATGACAAACTCTTGTGAGCACTTTCCCATACAACTGAAACCTCCTGTTTCAATCTTAGAGCCAGCGAAGTGAGTTCAGGCTCGCACCTCGAGTCTCTTCTCAAAGAGCCACACTCTTCATTTGGGATGCTCAGGAGGTTGTTTCGTAGCTACTGAGAGGGCAGAGAACTGCCCATGGACAAGCTCGTACCTTCTACAACGATCAGCTGAGCTGAGGTTTGCTGGTCCTTGAATTCACTTCTTATGCACCAGTAATAGCCTGAGTCACTGACTGACAGCTGGTTCAGGATGACGGTGATTGTCTTGTTGTCCGGGTTCGCAAACATGGCCACTCTTCCCATATACTTTAGGCTCATAAAGCCTTTGTTGCTGATGATCCAAGGACTTCTATTAGGTTCCCACTTGGCCCAGGTACACTCTGAGGACGTATTTAGAGAGTCATAACGGCATTCAAAAGTTGCTGAACTTCCAGTTTTCCCGATTACTTTGGACTTCAACAGAGGGAAATTTTTGTCTGTTGATAAAAATGAAATGAGCAGTTATAAACATCTCTCTGGTGTCCCTGTGGCACTCTTCCAAGAAAATCAATATTATCAGATCAAATAAAGCCCTTATGGCTAAAGCAAGGTCAGGGAAAGCTCAGGGGTGCAGCCAACAGGCGAGTGTCCTGGCACTGCCAGGAATTGATCCTAAAGAGTCTGCCAGGCTTTTCTTGTCCCCAGATTTACTGCATGGTTATTGGCTTTGTGCACAGACATTTCAAGGCTTTGCTCTCTTTGCTAGAGGAAGGGCAGGTCTTCTCCTTTCTACATCTGCCATATTGAGATTTAAGGAATTAAGACTTGATGAGACAGTTTGCTTGTCTCAAACTTGGGGGTGGAATTTGTGTCCTGGAGTTTTGGGCTGGAGAAGATAGCTAGCCACTGCTGGGAAGGTTAAGTCTTGGTACAAGATTTATTAGTGATGGTTCAGTGTGTTGCAGGTAGTTAAATGAATAGAAAGTAGTATCTAGATGAGAGAATAGGATAATAGAAATCTGCAGAGGGAAATTAAAGTTCTTGCTAAATAAAGTGAGACTGCTAGTGATGCTTCTAAAGCGAAGCAGAGACGAAGGGGAAACCACACTGGGAACAGCTTACCCTCATAGATAAACACATCCAGTGCCTTTGATAGGTTGTTTGTCCCATATACACCAGCACCACAGTGGTACAAGCCTGTATCTTCCCAGCTCATCTGAGTCATCATGACAGTGAATGAGTCTACTGACTCCTCCAGGGTCAGCAGAACTCGCCCTCTGTAATTCTCGTTGACAATTCCACGGTTATCAGTGATGTTCTGGCAAACTCCTTGCTCCATCTTGCAAAAGTATTTCCTCAAGGATTCACCAACCTTCCCAAAGCCGCAGGTCACGGTCCAAGTGCTGTGCAGCTTCACATAGAAGAGCTCAGGTACCTTAGGTGTGCTTGAACCTGTGCATACAGAGACACAGTCAGGCCCTCTTGCCCATGAAAATGAAAACTGATGTTTTTTGAAAGCATGGAGCACCCTGAGCTCTTAGATACTGGGCAGGTGATCTGTGGAGCCTTATTTAAAAGGGAGAGAGGGCGGGAATGTAAAAGAAAATAATACTTTAAGAAGCCCCAGGGCTGTAATTACCTTGAGAAACATTCAGAGTGACTCTGTGGGAGAGCCCTCTGCCGTTGACCCCAACACCACACTGGTAAACGCCGGCGTCTCCCAGTGTAAGTGAAGAGATGTTGATCTGGAAGTTTTCTGCCTCTGGGTGGTCAGTGATGGAGATTCTGCCCTTGAAGGCTGAGGCAACATACCCACTGGTGGAGGCAACAGTCATGCAGCTCCCCCCTGACTGCCTGCACCAATATTTCCTGTCGTGCTTGTTCACAGTGGTGGGGGGGTAGAAGCATTTCACGATGGTCGACCCGCCAACCAGCCCATACACCTGCCGTGGTCCAAACACAGGGCTGGAGACTGCAAGAGGAAAACGTGCTGGCTGTAAATGTCACCTGTGCCACACAGGGCAGGTGTCCCAGGGCTGTGTAGCATCAGGGGCCCCAAAAAGGTCCCCCAAATGGCAGTGGTGGGCACTGATGAGGTGAAGCTGGTCCCTTGAACGTGTCACCTCTGGTCTTAGACCACCACAAACCCCGTGCCCCAGGCAAGTTGCACTTACTTGTTGCCTTGGGGAGGTGTCTGCTTATTGCAGATCCAGCTGGGACAAGAACAAGGAGCAAGATGAAGGCCAGTGAAGCCATTTTTATTGCATTCCCTGGAAAAGACATGGAAGTTGGTGAATAACCACACTTGAAAATGATTAAGTAAATAGTTTAAATCTCTTTGCTTGGATGGTATGAGGGTTGTGGCTACTTGAAGTAGAGAGAAATAGTTTTTAATTGCTTCTGTCAAGGAATTGAATGGGAAAGAGGCAGTTGATAACTCTGTTCTTACCTGTCTCATCCCAGCACCCCCAAACCTTCCTCCTGTAACATGAGGGGAGTTATTCTTATGACAAACTTGGTCTCTTCAAGGAAAAAGGGTAATATTTTCACCTCTTCTTTATTTTTTTTTCTTTCATAAGCTGCTGAGGAACTGAATGAGCTGCAGGGATTTCGCTAAGCCCTGCTCCTCCAAGAATCAGTCCTGGTCCCAACCCACTGCACCCAAATTAACCCTCAGCCAGAATGCAGTGATGACTACTGGGGGATAACAAACCAAGTTGCGTGTCTCTTGAAATATGTCTGTGATCTTCCAGAGATGAATATTCCTGACCTTCCCTTTGTTTCAGACTGAGTGATGGGTCAGAGGACACCAAGACTCTTCATTCACTCAGCTGTTTTCTGTGGCCTGAACTGGGTGTGGTGTTGGACACTGCCCAGTGCAGTGCTGGGAATGTGCATTTCCCGAGCACGGCTCTTGATCTCCCTGCCTACACCAAGTTCATAGATTACACTGAGTTGGAAGGGACCCATAAGAGATGATGAGGGGTGCCAAGGAAAGTCTTTATAAACAGTCAGAGGAATTTGATTTCAGGGCATCAAGTGACAGAATTTTATTAAGGGTAATTCCCGGTAGAAGAAAAAGGGGTTTATTTTCCTGTTAAGATGAAAGGTGTTCTGTTGTGCCTTCTTCCTTGTATTGTGATTTCTACTTGCTCAATGGCTACTTGTCCATGTCTAATAATTAACTCAGTGAGCATGAAAAAATGCTCTTTCATACCTATCCCAACAGTAGCCAGCAAGACAAACACAACATATTCTGTAGAAAGCAAATAATATGGCACAAAGAGGGCCTTGATATTTGCCCCTGGCTAACAGCAATCCCTCTGGCTGATGGTCACCTTGCTGCCCTCCAGCCTCCTCCCTGGGGTGCAAGCAGGATCCCAGTCCAGCCTTCCCATTTTGGTGGAATTTGAATAATCTGTTATACTGATTTCTTCTCCAAAAAATCAAGTATTTTTGGGTTACAGACCACATTGTTTTGTCAGGTAGGAATGTGTTTCCAACATCTCTTTTGTGGAACCAAGATACAGCTGTCTCAAGACAAGTGTGCAAGAGTGGTGGCACAAGAGTGGTGGCACAAGAGTGGTGGCACCAGGGTCTTCAGGAGCACCTTAGAGAAGGAAAGACTTTTTGGCTCTCTGTCTCTGAGGACACGTGCACTTTTGTCTCCCAAAAATAATGGCTCCTGTGTTCTTGCACAACCAACACCTGCAGCTCTGAGTTGCCTCCAGTCCTGTTTTCTCAGATTCTCTTAAAACCTTCCCCCACTCCCTGAATGGATGGCGAAAACTCCCATGTAGAGCAAGTCTGAGCAGGCACAACCACTCATGATGTGAAAACCTGTGCTGAGCCTCCTCACTGATCCACTGCGTGGCTGGAAACCCCCTCTCTGCTTCCAGGGCTGTGAGGCACAGGGACAGTGACGTTCCCAACCCACAGAAATGGTGACATGAGCTTTGCTGGTCACCCTGCAAGGAGCAAGTGCTGCTTGAGAATTTCACCAAGCTGTTGCTAAAAGACCCCTGGTTCCTCTTTGCCTTCAAAGAAAATGTGCTGGTGGATTTGCTGCCTCCAGGCAGAGCAGAAGGTCCAAGGGAGGAGGAAAGCCTGCTGAGCCCACTGGAAAGGGAGTGCAAGTAAGTGGCTTTGCAAGTGGTTTGTACTGGTGGTTCTGCACATGGAACGGGAGCTGATATGAGAGGGGAGATGGGACAGCAAGGGTTTGCAGGGGGCTCTAGAGGAGATGGGTTTGGAACGAGGGGGAGATGCCAGGTGTGTTATCTCTAGAGGAGCTGGGACAGAAGTGTATGGCAAGTGTGCTGTTGTGCCCAGAGATGGCAGAGAGAACAGCTCACTTTTCTGTTGTCTTTATGTTGTCCTGAGAATGACTAACTCTGTTTTGATTTGCTGTGTTGTGCTCCAAACCTCACTGCACCTTCACTGAGTGATAAAAACAAGTTAATGCTGCATGTAAAGCTCTGGGGAGCTCAGAATTCCCCTCAAACCTCATGCTCAGTCCCTCTTTCTTAGACAGACATGTTTTTAGTGTGTCTATCTATAGAAAGTGGCTGATGGTGCTTTTGTGGGCAGCAGTAGATGTGTATGAGACCTCCCTGGCTGTGTTTCCTAATCTGCTGTGTGTGGGCACTTTCCTGGTTCAGCACCACAGGATCAGCCTGGGCTGGGACCATCACCTTCCTCTCCAGCACTATTGTGTGCCTACATTTTGATATTTTTCCAGGTTTCCAGCAGCAAGTGCTCCCTGACCAGCTTGGCTCTTCCAAACCTCATCCATTGTAAGACCTTCCCTGTGTTTCTGTTGTGCTTTTGAGACTCTGTCAATCCTAGGGAGAAAGACCTTCAGATTTATGAAGATGTGGAAGAGATCAGGATCTTCTCCCTGAGTTATGCAAAGCTGAGCAAGCAGGGTGTGAAATAGCAGAGTCCAGCTCCCAAATTCTGCTGCCTCAGCTGCATTAGGAGCAAAGCAGCTTCTCCGAGCTCCCCATGCAGCTTGCCAGGGATCAGCACAGTGCAGTCCATTAGATATTAACTATTGCTCTTAACAATGACCAGTGTCAAGGCCGTGCTATGGGATGGGCAAAACAGGAAGATTTAGTTGTGACATTTGTCATTCCAGCCTGGGAGCCCTTCTGTTCTGTGGAATGTTTGTTGTTATCCAGGTAGTTGAGAAATAATAGCATATATTAGATATATTTTGTAAATAATTATTATTTTTCCCCCTAAATCCTTTTAAAGCAAGACTCAGGAGGAAGCTGTAGAGATGCAAACCATTGTAGAGGCAGCAACAGGGGTTTTATTGTCAGGAGGAGCACTGGAGTGATTTATGGAGGTGCTGAAGACCTCTGAGCCCAAAAAAAGGGGCACAGCCACAGATTTCCTCCTGCACAGGGCTGGGTTATCTCCATCTTTACCTTGCTCCTCAAGGTCACTGCATATATTACCTTACCACAGGTTTTATTTGCTGTAGTAAGATGGGGCAAAGCCATCAATCCACCCCATTTTCATGAAGTAAAGAATGAGCAATCGACTTGCAGATAAAAGATCAAGCTGACCTAAACACATGCAGAAAATAAACATTTCAAGTTCCAAACCGATGCCTCCTTTACAATACAGAAAATACAGAAGGGGTGCTCGCTTTGTGATAGAGGGAGCAGAAACACCTAGGCAGAATTCATTGAAGGTCATCAAGATACACTAAGAAATCAGCAGGTTTTAGGAATTTCTGCAGTGTTTGTGGCTCTCCTAGCTCAGCTCTGTCACTTAAACCCTGTCCTGTGTGAGCAATGTATTCCAGAAAAGAAATGAAACAATAACCATGTTCCCTTATGTTCCCTTAAGCTGTTAGATCCGTTAACATGTCACCTAATTTGATATTCCTTTAAGGTGTGAGATACCCTGTTCACCAACCTAGTGTTTTTCAGTGTCATGGTTCATTTGTTTCTTGGGCTGGAAAGTGAAACCAACCTCAACACTACCCAACTATTCCTAGTTTAATTCTCGTCCTGCTGCGAGGGGCAGGAACATCTCCCTGTGCAGTCCCTGCATGGCTGGACAGTGTCAGTGCAGGATTCATTAGCAATGCAATTAGGAGGTGATATTTCTCTGTATTTCACATGGAATGTATTAAATCCTATGTAGGAATGTTTTCCCTGCAGAAACCCACAGCTCCACTGCTGGCCTGAGGGTGAAAGGGCTCTGCCAGGCTCCTCTGGTTTCATTTTTGGGACACCCTGTCCAGCCCATTCTCTTCTGCTTCAGGATCTGTTTGTCTTCCTGGTAACTGGACATGCTTGAGAACTCTTCAGAGCTCCTTTAGGACACAATTGCACCAATTCTCCTCCTAAATTTTAAAGTTTGCCTCTTGTGATTCAAAAGACTGCAATGACCTTAGGCTGAGTTTAGATTACTACTGTACTATTTATTAACATTAGTTATTTTGTATGTTAAAACTGAATGCAAATATTGTAATGATAATTAATCTTACTTTTTTTCCCAGAAATGCAATATTAAAAATCTACTGCAGAGAGGAAAATATAACCATCACAAGACTGTTCCTATGTTTCTGAGCATCTTCCACAAGAAATCATCCTCCCACCAGCGAGGATGATCCTCCCACTGCTGCTTCCCTTCACATGTGTGAGGAAGAGTCCCCAAAAGTGCCTCGAGGCTGTTGCTCTTCTCCTTCCCCATCTCAAAGAGGCAGTAAGAGAGATTTTGCATTTCCAAAAGACAACGAAGCAGCGCTACTTACACCTTGAGTTCCTTCTGCAGTATTTTGTGCTCCTTGCTGTTTCCTTTGGGCTGACCACTCGGAGTTTGCTGCTGCCTGACCCTGGCACCTTCTGTGAGTGTCCTGCCTCCCTGTCCCAGCAGGGCAAGGGCTCTGCCAGTGCCAGGCTGGTTTAAATACTCCCTGCACCTTTAGCCCTGCGTTTCCACCTGTTGTGCCTTAAAGGAATAGCATCCAAAAGCTGGGGCAGGTGAGCACCACCCCACGTGAGACAGCTCTGTTGTCACTCTGAGGGTCCAGGTTCTTATTTATCCCCTGATTTCACCCCCCCATTGCACACCAGCCACCCCAAGGGTGGGTGGGCTCCCAGGCAGGGGCCAGGGCACCTCTGCCTCTTTTTGGGAAGGAGCTTCCATGGGGTTAAGTCCATGGAGGGTCCTTTGAGTAGCTTTGAGCCAGACTTTTGTTTGGACAGGAGCCAGCCAGCCAGGGAAGTTGTGATTCCTTGGTTTGAGGAGGGTGCCTGAGCCTGGCACAAAGACACTGGGGAACCTTAGGGAGTCTAATTTTGAGCCCACTCCTCTTTGCTGGAGTTGCAACATCAACCTTGATCTGTGACTGTGGTTCCCATTGTCCAGGGCAGGTGAACCCCTTCATGCAAGGACTGGACACATCCACGTGGTTTTTTCTAATGTACTGCACATTTTTTGGAAACCAATGTCCCTAAGAAGACCTTGATTGGCCACCCCAGTAGAGCAATATGTCCAACTTCCCTGCTCTCAAGCCCCTCTGCCTCCCCTCAGCCTGGTGGGAAGAGCAGGAGTCTGGGTGGGCAAGGTTGGTCTTGTCTGTGCAGACCAAGAATATTTCAAGCTCTTTAAAATCAAAAATGACTAACAGGAACTTTGCTGCCATCTCACACCTCAATTCTTTGTTCTCCTCCCATAGGCATGTCAGGGGCCCAAGTACAAATTCCCTCTGAGGTGTGGGGTTGTCAGAAATGGGGAAAAAGTGAAATTAATGAAGATTAAAGTATTTGTATTCCGTGGGATGAATCATTAACTTGCTTTAACTTGTACTAACAATGCAAGAGCAGTAATTCCTCCTAACTAGGGGGTCACACAGAGCTTTTCCCATCCTGTCTCAGTGAAAGCTGCTGAGTTTGAACAGGGTGGCAGCTCCAGGTGTTCCTGCCATGCCTGGGACCAGCCACATCCTGACCTGGAGCTGGGATCTTCAATAAAATTGTGACCTTAAAGCCAGCCCTGGTGCAGCTAAGGGTGTTGAGCTCCTTCCTTTCCATGGATGTGCAGCTCCTGAGGTGAGGAAGGAGCTCCTGAGGTGAGGAAAGCTGTTTGTGTGCTGTCACAGGGTGATCTGCTGGGGATCTCGGACTGAGACAAAACCACCATCTCCCCTAGATGGGGACAAACACTGACCCCTTGCCAGCTGTGTCCTTCCCACCAGTGCTGCTTCCCTGGACATCCAAACATCCCCCAAATAATGTTGGCATTTCTCTTTCTCCTTGTCCATGGAGTTGTGCTGGCTTGGCCACAGTGGACACGGGTGTATTTGCTTTCCTCTATGTCCCACTCTCCCTTGGGAGCCACCATATCACCTTCTCCACTCACCCCAGCTCCATCCTGCACTTTTAAATGTCTTTTAAGGACCTTGGGCTTGCAGGAGAAGGTGGAATGGCCGTGGGCAGAGGAAATTCTGTCAGAAACCAGCCATGGGCACCTGCAACTGCTGGGGCATCTCAGGGAGGAAAAGTTTCCTTAACCAAACCCCCGGCTTCGCCCTTCAGGTTTCCAGTAAACCAGATCTGTTGCCTCATGCAAATATATTTCCTTGCTTTAACACACGAGGAAACGTTCTCCTGCCAAGTCACAGGTTCCAAAGCGTTTTGGCATCTCCAGAAAACAAACAACCTTCGGATTGCTTTTATTGGGGGGGACAAAGCCCAGTTTGCAGCATGGCACGCAGCCTGAGAGCACAAAGCAAAGCTGCTCTTTGTGTTTGGGCTGGACTGCTTTGGTTGTGAAGCTGGGGATGGTCCTGCAGAAGGGCAAATAGCACTTGGGAATGTGAGTGTTTGATAAGCTGAAATCAGATGTGGTTTGTGTAGCAAAACGGCTCAGGATTTTTTTAAAAAGATCAGAAAATGCTTATTTTTAGTGGGAGGTGTCCCTGCCCATGGCAAGGGGGTGGAACAAGGTGATCTTTGAGGTGCCTTCCAACCCAAACCCATTGGTGATTCTCTGATTTCTCATCTCACACTGAGCAATCCTGAAGCCACAAGGGTCCCTCCCTCCCATCACCTTTCCCCCAGGGTTCTCTGCCCCTGCACACAAAGAGCCAGCTTACAGGTGCATTATTTTATTCCCTGTTCTGCAAAACAAGTAGCAAGTGCCATTTGGGATTCAGCTCTCGTTTGGGTTTGGGTTCTGAGCAGGGATGGGGGCAGTGAAGGGCCCTGGTGCCTTGGCTTTCCAAAGGGAAAATTCCCAGCTCATGCACAGGGGCTTTCACAGAAGGTTCTGCCTCAAATCTTCATCAGTCACCTTGAAGAGTAATTTTTCCCCTTAGGGTAGCTGTAAAATACCAAAACACAAGAGAAGCTGTGAGCTGCCATTGCCTGTCTGTAATATTTTTGCAAGTGATTTTGTGGGTGTTTGTTTCTGTTTTAATGCCAAACTTGATATTTTAAAGGGGGCTGATATTTTAGGGAGTCCTGGGAACAGAAAGAGGGAAAAACCTGGCTCAGAGGGGACAATCTGGGAACAAAAGGCAAAATTAACAAATACTGGGTTTCATTCTCATTTTCAGAGGTTTTTCACAGAATGCTGATTGTTTATTTTCAAGGGTTTAGGAGAGATGTACTTTTTCCTTCCCATGATTTAGATTTGGGACTGTAAGACCCCTTTTGGCTCTAAATGCATTATAACAAGAATACGAAATGCCATCACTAAGTTTTTGAACCACTATTTCATTAATTTATATATATATATTTTTAATAGAGTACTTTTCACTGATACAAATTTCCACAGATCAGATGTTTTTAAAATATTTGCTCAGGTGTTTTCTACATGAGCTTCTCTCTAACAAGAATTAACATTCTGAGCACTCCTATTTTGCCAGAAGACAGAAGCTCTTACATATAAGTTCATGATCCTGAGTCTTCCAAGGACAGCACAGATTTTCCTGCACGGTAGGACAGAAAACAATTACATGGTTGCAACACAGTGCACAATAAATACTTCTGGGGAATATTGAAAAAGGTGATAAGCAATCAGATTTCATTGAAACGAGCAGGAAGAGCGATAACAGGTTTACTACTTGTAAGCAAAAATTATAATCACCTCTATAAGAAATTTATGAACTTTATATAGGAATTAATCCAAGTCTTTTGAAATCTATGGCTTAATATTTCTTGGTAGGGAGGGAAGGCAGTAGTTTGGCAGGAGAACAAAAGTCCTGTGGGTTGTAATTCCTGGACTGCAAACCTGGTGTCTCTCCTGTGGAGGGATTTTACTTAATAAACCACAAATCCTCTGCTTAAAATCTGGCTTTATTCTCTTCCATTAAGAGAGATGCCACTTGCAATGCCAGGATCAGAAAGCACCCACCTACATTTGAATTCCTGCACTTTTCCTGGGCTTGGGGTTTCCTCCATGGTTTCCTCTTCTGCAGGACTTGGACCAGCCTGAACTGTCACTACCTCCAGGGCTCCAGAGGTGCTTCTTCCCCCTCCAAAAAACACAGGGATGCTCAGGAGGGCACATCTCCCTCAATGCCTCTTTAGGTATTCCAGCACATCAGATTAGGGCCATTATTTCCCATTTCATTCTTGTGAAAAATGCATTTCCCCTCCCTGCTGTCATTGCTGAAGCTTTTCTGTCCTTAAATTTATCTCTGAGATCTAGAATAAGATATATGCACATATTTTTGCACACTCAGAAGGGATTTCTGGGCTCATCTTTGTCAGCTTTGCACTGAATGTGCTGGATTTGGCCCCAGAAGCTGCTCATGCCCTGCTCTTTATACCTCAGGATTTCCGAGCACTCATGGAGCCATAAATCTATCCACAGAGAGCTCAACCCTGCTTTCAGCAGGGCTTCAGGATTTCCATTTCCTTCATTTGCTTTTTGGTTAAGCATATTTAAAAAAAAAAAGCCAAACAACTTCTGGAGGACTTTGCTTGCTTGCAACCACGGAATGGCCACGTGTCTCCAGAGATGGAAATATTCCATGGGTCAGCCTCCAGCCCTTGGAAATCACAAGCAAAACCCTTGCAAAACAACCACTGCGACCCAAAAGGTGTTGCTTGGCCAACTTACCCGTCTTCCTCTCGAGTTTTATTTTGAGCAGGGTGAGAACGGTGAGAGCGACGCAGAGCAGCAAAGCCAGGGCTGGTAACACAACCGGGAGCAGACGGGATTCACCTGACGAGCTGCAAAGGTGAATCACCGCAGTTAAACTGGATTTTGAGTCCTTTATGTGGTTAATGCAGCCTGTTGTTTCTACCCCAAATTGTATAAAGGAGTTATAAACTGATGGAATCAAAGAGCAGTCAACAAATTCAAGGAGAGTTGAAGTCACTTGACCTGGAGTTTGGCTTATGAGGAAGTAATTTCTGCAGCTGCCTCTGCTCTGCTGTGTGGGGTTTGTGCTGTCAGCTGAATTAGCCCTTTCAGAAGGAAAACAAGCCCTTTTCACAATCCAAATTCCCCAGCAAGGTCCACATATCCTTTTTGTGAGCTGTTATGGACCCTCATGCTGTTGGAAGGTGCCTACACACCATCTCCTTGCACAAAAGATATAAATGCCATCAGAGCTCCCCAGGCAGAGAGGGTTTTACCAGGAATGGTGGGAAATCTGGGTCTTTATACAAGAATTGCATGATTTGTGATTAGTAACCTCCTTTCCCCTCCTCTTTCTGGCAGGGAGATGTGGCTTGGAGGGGGCTGGAGATGGAGAGGACGGTGCTTCTCTACTGGGGCTCAGTGGGGCAGAAATGAGTGCACATCTCAATACTAGATTTTTGGATTTTCCCAGTTCAGTTAGGGCTGGTACTGCAATATCTGGTGCACCTGCAGCAGCCCACAGATCCTTTCCCCCAGTGCTGGGTGGTGGGCACGGCTGGGGTGAGAAGTGTCAGAGCTGCTCACAGCCATCCTGCCCAACAGGAGGCACAGGAGGGAAATCCACTGGGAAACCACTTGAGCCACAGGGCTTGGCATGGAGAACTGCCATGGAATAATTACCAGCCAAAACCCTCACAGCCTTCTGATTAACCTTGTCCAAAGACAACCCCTGATGCAACACTGAGTGCCCAACACTGCCCAGGCTCCTGGCTGCTGCAGGGGCTTGGGTAAGGCGTGCACTCAAGTGTGCAGCAGGTACAGATTCACCAGGTTATTGCTCAAACCTCGTGTTTCCCAAGCTCCTGTCTCTGTCCTGAGCAAAGCAAAACAGACAGGAGCACATCTGTTGACTCTGGCATCTGGTCCACAGGAGTGGGCAGCACCAGAAGGTCTGGAGACAAGTTCAAAGATATGTGTACATGGACACGAGGTAACTTTGCCTTCTGCTTCTCTGACTTCCAACACCTCCTGCTGGTGTTTTCAACTTGCAGCCTCTGTAGGGCCCTGGGAAATGTCATAAAGCACCCAGTCTGTGCCAGTAAAATGCGGCTGTGGAATTACCTCTCGTGATAGGTTTCACCTGGGGAGGTTCCAAAGGTGCCAGGGGTGCCAGGGGGCAGCAGGGTGCTGGTGCCCTTGGTGATGATGCCCACTGTGGTGCTCTTGGTGACGGTGCCCATCACAAATATCAAGCTCGGGATGCTCCTCTGTGTGGGTGTGCTGGAGGCAGCTGGACTGGATGAAGTGGGTTTCACAGGGGTGGTTGTTTCTGGGTCTTGTGAAGAGCAGATTTCTACAGAGAACATTATTTTGAGACTTTAATACCTGCTTTTTGCATTAGAGTTACCAAAGATTTGTGTATTTCACCTTGCAGCTCGGCATGAAAAGAAATACCAGACCCAAGCATTTTTGTTTTCCTTTGAGTCTTACAGAAAGCACCTTGGGAGCACTAATAGAAACCTTAATACTTGGCAAACATTCCTACTTTAACCCCACTATTTCTGTCTCTGCCAGAGGAGCAGTTCCATGGATCTGTGTATTTACAGGCTGCAGTTTCTCAAACTGCAAGATAACCTTCAGCTTATCTTCCAGAGCCAGGCACGTGTCTCTGTGCTGCACCTGCCTGGATCAGGATGTCTTGTGCTGGGGGTTTGCATCATAAATAATCGATAATACAATTAAAACCCATTACATTTCTTCTGAAAGCTCAACTCTCATCCCTGCAAACCTTTACCATCACCTCAGCTGCTTGCTAATAACAAAAGCAAAATGTAGAGCTGATGTTTGTCATGATGGTGTTATGGAATGGTTTGGGTTGGAAGGGACCTTACAGATTGTCGCATTGTGTTCCAGGCCATGCCACCACCTACCCTCGTGGATGTGCAGCTTCACAGAGGACGTGTGCTCTGTGTGCCCACTCTTAGCCCTGCACCAGTACCATCCTGCATCCTCCAGTCTCAGCTGGCTCAGCACCACCGTGTAGGTCCCGTGTTCGGGGTCGCTGCTGCCCATTTGGAGTCGCCCTTTGTAGGACTCGTGCACAAACCCGTTGGTGTCCAGGAGCAGAGAGCAGCTCCCTCCCTCCCACCTGCACAAGGACTTCTCCTCGTAGCTGCTCTTGGGATCATAGTGGCACTTGAAGGACAGCGAGCCTCCGAACGTGCCGCTGAGAAATTTGGGTCTCCTGGAAAGGGCGGAGGCTGCAGGTTGGAGGGGACAGAGTTAGTATTTGATGCTTCTCATCTGGCACTGTGAGGAACCTGGGCAGCCCCCTCATGCCCTGTCCTACCTGTGGCCACCCGCAGAACCACCTCCTGTGAGGTGTCCCAGCCATTCAGCCTTTCTATCCCACACCTGTACAGCCCTGAGTCTTCCTTTACTAAGTCATTTATCAAGACTTTGAAAGCTCCAGAGCTGTCCTGAGGGGTGATGAAGATCCGTCCGAGGTGCCTCCTTCCCACGTAGCCATCGGAGTCAGCTATGAGAGTGCAGCTGGTTCTTCCCACTTTGCACCAGAACCTCTTCCCACCACCTTGGGTGTCCCCAGAAGGGCACAGGACCGTGGCAGAGCCATGGAGCTCACCTTGGATGAGCTGGAGTGGCCTCGACACACCGGCCTCTGTAGGGAGAGAGCAGGACAGGGACTGTCCAGCACACAGCCAGGTACGAGACAGTCTCCGTTTGTATTTATTAACATCTGATTTGTCCAAATCTCTGTGCTTTTGCACCTCTTTATTCTAAATATCTGGTTAACAGCACGGGGTAGAAAAAGCTGACACACCTGCCGTGCTTGGACACTCCAGCATCTCATCCCAAAGTGTCCCCATGAGCCGAGCTGCTGGTCCCCTGTCCCCACCTGAGTGCCAAAACTCACCTGCCAAAACCGTCAGGTTCAGGCTGACGTACAACCCCCCCGTGGTGGGGCCGATGCCACACTGGTACCTGCCCGTGTCACTGCTCTGCAGCCCTGTCATTGTCACCGTGAAGGTGCCATTCTGGGGCACGTCCTGCAGAGACACTCGCCCCACATACTCCTCGGAGGTGTAGCCAGAGGAGGAGATGATGGTGTAGCAAACTCCATTTTCTGCTATTTTGCACCAATATTTCCGGTCGTATTTGTTGGCTGGTGTGATGGAGTAGAAGCACCGGTGGGTGATGGACCCTCCAAGGCCACCTGTCAAAAACCTGGATCCGTACAAGCCACCTGAAACCGGCTCTTGTGGGGGGAGAGAAAGAAAGGGAAGCTCTTGGTTACTCAGAATCAACCAGAAGCCAGCTGGCAAACCCCAGTGTTAGGGGTGGGATGCTCAGTGGCATCCATGGGACATCTGGCTCAGAGAGTCCACAGTTTATTTTGGATGTGGTATGTTGCCTTCCCTCAGGGCTACATTACCCACCTGAGGGGGACTGGTGACACAGAGCCATGGCACAGATGAGGAGACCCTTCATGCCCCTTACAGGATGCTCCAGACCCCCACCAGCTCTGGAGTTAAAGACTGAGGGCAGCAATTAATGGCAAACACCCAAGAATAACCTTTGGCATTTGCAAACTCTGCCTCATCTGGGAACTCTCTTCTCCCTGCAGATGCTGCAGTGAGAGCAATGGAGAGCTGGGATTCTCCTCCCAGCTCTTGCCACGCTTTGCTGACTCTCTGAAGATTCCTAGTGGGCAGGGAGGGTGGTTTGACTGGTTTCTGTATTGCAGGTGGAGGTATCTAATGTCCAAGTGAGGATTTAGCCAGAAGAACACAACCTGTGTCTCTGGTTCCAGCTTTACCTGTTCTTATCAGAGTAGCTGGCTGGAGATTTGGTTTCTTGGTGACTCACCTTGCAGCAAAGCTGCTAAGAGAAGGAGAAGCACCATGTCCAGCCTTCACGAGTGTTTGCTTGGCAGACTTCAAAAATCCCACTCTGGGGATGGGATTTTGCAGATCTCTGTGGTATCAAACAGAAGAGGGAGATTGTGGCTGGATCTGCCAAGGGAAACCACTGGATTGCCCTGACAGGCACTCTGAGCAAAGCAGGCTCCCTGCCTGTGACATGTCCTAGCCCAGAAATAAGGGAATTTCAAAAGGAATGAAAGTGTTAAAAAGCTGCAGATCTCAGGAATCCCAAAATCCTCAAACACCTCTGATCACTCCCCAATTATCTCCCTTTTTTAATTTTTATTCCCTGAGATTTATCTTTGTACACATTGTCACGACCCTTTCCAGCTCTGAACACAAACAGTGTTTGGGTGTCTCTGTTTAAGACAGGGATTACTTCCTTGTTTGAGTTCAAACCTTTTGCTTGCTGCAACGCTTTTATCCAAAATAACTCTTTGTCTGAGATTTGCCTCATCCCCACCGCAGCTGGAACCTCGCAAAGTGCAAATCACGTGCTTTATTTCACACTTGTTCATGCATTGGAATCTCTTCAAAGCGTTCAGGAAACACGAACAAGGAAACTCAAATGGCACGATGAGCTTTATTTGTGCTCGCCACGGTGCTGAGCTTGGCTAACCCACCCCTCGTGCTGCCCAGGAGTGGGAGGTGGGCTCAGCCTTGCACCAGTGTCATGGTTTAGCTCCAACCAGCACAACCAGCCACTTGCTGGGCCTTGCATGCCCTGTGCTGGGGGTATTCTGCATCTCCCCCAGCTTGCAAGCATCCAGCCCTCCGTCCCTTTGGCCGTGGCTCTGCTGGTGGGAAGTGTGGGATGGGGCTGGAGAAATGCTCTGTTCCCCTCTCAGTGCAGACTGGGGGGTCCAGCTGGCACAGCATCCTCTTTGGGCAGTTCCCCTCCGGGTTCTCCCTACTCAGGAGGGAGCAGAGGCAGCTCTGCAGGGGAGGGGGTGGTGGGTGTGCACATCTGCCCCACCACATCTGCCCCACCACCTCTGCCCCACCTCATCTGCCCCACCACATCTGCCCCACCACCTCTGCCCCACCACATCTGCCCCACCACCTCTGTCCCACCACATCTGCCCCACCACATCTGCCCCACCACCTCTGCCCCACCACATCTGCCCCACCACCTCTGCCCCACCACATCTGCCTGCACAGAGCAGCTGTGCCCAGCAAACAGCCAGGAAGGAATCCCAGTGCCCCCAGTTTGGTGTGGGTTGGGCAGTGGGCTCAGCAGAGCCTCAGCAGTTCCCTCCTTGCAGCCAACAGAGAGTGCAGGGGTGACTTGAAAAATGGGGATTTTCACTCAATGCCACAATCGCCACCAATCTTAAAGCAATAAAGAGCTAACAAGAATGAGTTGAATGTCCCTGTTTACATCAAGAAAAACATTATTCCTATGCTTATTTAATCTTTTCTCATGTACAGCACTGCAGCTGAGCCAGTGCACCTCCTCTTTTCCTCATTTTTTGGCTTCCTATCTGCAGCTACATTTTAATCTCATTTAATATTAGGCTTGAAGCTTTTTAATTTTTTTTTTAACCAGCAAAGAGGCATTAAATATAAAGCAGAAAGTGAAAAAGGAAGAGCTATATAAATCCCAGAAGTAAACACCATGTAAGATTGTTGTCTTCCTGTCCTCATTTCAGTTTTATATTATGAAAATATTTATATGATCAATTTTCTGCACCTGTCTGATTAAACCATTATCCTGCCACCATCCACAACTGGTGTGCATAACTGGGCAGAGGCTCTCTGTGTGTGCACAAAGTATTTATCTTGTCCACATAATTTTTTCATGTGTTCTTGGCCAAAAAAAAACAGTAATTTAATTTTTAATTTAACAAAGAAAGAAAAATCAGCATAAATGACCCCTTATTGCTATGAAAGTAATTAAATTTCAAATATGTTACATCCTGTAGATTAAATTCCTCAAAGTATCTCATATAGTCACTGTACAAGAGCATTGTTCTCCAAACAACAGTATTTTAAGGGCAAATTGAGGCTCACCTACCTTAGGCTGTGATGCTTCTGGTGCTGGAAATCTCCTGCTTGAATTTAGTTTAATAAAGTGGTTCTTGCAGCTTGCAGCTCAGTTAGTCTTTGCTCACCTCTCTTTTCCATATATTGATGTCTAGAGTTTAAAATAGGTGCCCCAACATTTTTCTGAAGTCTGGATGTGCATTGCTGAGCAAACTGGAGATGCTCAAAGAGGAATAGCAGTGATGGCACCAAAGTACTGAGGATGAAACCCAAAAATGGTCATTTTTAGCCACCCAATGACGTGGGTGACACCCATGGAAGGGGGAAAAAGAAAAGGTGAAGAAGTCAGGAGCAGAAATGGCAAGAGTTTGAGAGGAATTCCCCTGCATCACACACAAAATGCTTTAACTACAGCACCTGTCCTGAAACATTTGTAGTAAAAGGGTGTTTGCTCTGAGCCACTTCCAGGCAGAACTTCACACCAACCAAGAACTTTGTGTGTGTTTCCTCAAGCAGTTGTGGTTTGAACAACCCTGAGTGCTTCATGTAGCTTGTGTCTGTCTTTTGATCCTGTGCTTTTCATGAATCCAGGACAAAAAATATGATTTCTGCTTCAATTTCTGTTGTAAAACAGTCCCTGTTTGGGAATGAAGCAGGAGATAATCTGTCACTCGTCACAGAGTGTGTCCAGATGCTTCCTCCACAAGGACATCACCATCATCACCAGCCAAGCTCTGGAAACCGTTTGCAGGTCTGTAAAATGAATTTTTAAGCTCCTGTCTGTCTGGCTTTTTGCCCTGCCAGTCCCTGGTTGCAGGGCTCCAGCCCTGAGCCAGCTTGGCACTCTCCCTGGGATTTCCTCCCCCACTGTGACAGTCCCTTCCAGCTCCTTCAGTACTTGTCATCTTGTGGTGATCGATTTATCTCTGAATTTATTCTTGCTGCATTCCAGCCACTGCATACTTGAAATTTATCAGCTGGTGGGTTGTGTTGCCACGGGAAAGGCACCAAACCCAGAACTCTGCACAGGGACCACCAAAAGCCAGGTATTTTGTGACAATCAGAACGGATTTTGGGATAATAGCCATGGCCTCACAGGATGTGAGGATGGAACTAAGGGAGGTTTGCTCTTGCACACACACAATTCCTCTTTTGCACTAACCAAATAATCTTAATTGAGAGAGGTGCAGAGGTGCTGATAGAGTCAAAACTATGGAGGCATTTCACAGCCGTGTCACTGTGAGGGACTTTGGTCTGCTTTTCCTTCAGATAAAAATGATTGATTGCAAACAAAGATCCGCCTGTGGCACTTCTGAGAAGGCCCTGGGCTGGTTCCAGCACTCTGTGTGTCTCCAGGACTCTCAGGGGAACACTCAGCATGTGAGAAGTGCGTGGGGTTCAGAGGAAGATTGGTAGAAACCACTTTGTTCTGCCCTGGTTCTGCTGGTGGGTCCAGAGTCCTGCTCTTCCCCTCCTGGGTGCTTTGAAGGCCAGACTGTGTTCTGTGTGAAACCATCACTTTGAAATCTCTCTGCCTGAAGATAAAGCTCCATTGAGCACTTTTGCTTTTATCATTATATGATTGCTTATATTGCAGTAATTGTGTTTTGCACCAAACTTGTGCAATAAACCTGCCAATACTGGCTGGGCTTCAGCACAATTAATCTGTCTGAGGACATTTATTACCACACTGGTAGCAAAGCAAGAGAACTGTCCTTGTATTAGCAATAAAATGGCACACAATAAAGTGGGAACCCCCTAAGACTACTCAGTGTTATTTTACAGGATCATAAAATCATATAGTCAGGGAATGGTTTGGGTTGGAAGGGACCTTAAAGCTCATCTCATTCCACCCCCTGCCATGGGCAGGGACACCTTCCACTAGCCCAGATTGCTCCAATCCCCTCCAGCCTGGCCTTGCATCTTCTTCTATCAAAGAAGAGTTAACTTTTACAGAATTTATTCTGTGAAGGAAATTTCCTTCCTATAACGACCATGTGCTGGTGGGTGAATATTTTCCCCGTGAGCAGTGTGGCACCAGCAGGAATCACACCAGGGCTCCAGGCCCACGTGTTTCCCCCCTGAGCCCTTGTGAGGTTGCTGTCAGCACCTCAGCACAGCCTGTCTGCACTCTGAGTGGTAATTAATTAATGGGAACAACCCCTGCCTGCTCCACAGAGCCCGCAGGAGTTAATGATTAAAGTCCAGCCAGGGCAGTGAGCTTGGAATGAGCCAGAGATGTTATTGCTGCACATAAATCCCTGTGCAAAGAACAACAGTGCCCCTTTCTGTCACTTCCTGGACTTCAAATCAAAGGGGATTTGGAAACAAAGAGCTGAGATCTGGGGGAAGCAGAGTGTCCTCTCCCCCGTGCCCTGCCAACCTGAGCCTGAACCCACAGGTTTTAAGGGCAGGAATGAGGAACGTTGGTTCGAGTTTTAAGATGAACTTGCATCACTGGCAAATAAAGCAAAACAAACCCAAACCAAGAGCCCCTGGTTGTTTCACAGCACTAAAAGGCTGGCATGCCTCTGGGGGAGCTTGTCTTTGCTGTCTGGTTTTGGGTCCCTGCAGGTGGTTGGGTCTCCAGTGCCAAGCACTGCACAGGTGGGAGCAGCAGTGACAGGGTTTGGGGACCTGGGACAAGGGCACACAAGCTGAACCCCAGCAGCACTTCTACCATGCCTGACTCCACAAAACCTTCATTTATCATAACCCCCAAGAGGCTTGCAGGCTTTCAGCGTGCCCAGAGGGATTGTGGCACCTCTGCCAAAGCAGCAGCCTCTTGGATTAGACACAGCCCGTGGCTGGATGAGTCCCCACCCCACTGTCCTGTGCAGAGCCAGGGTCTGAGTGCTGTTGCCTCCCTCTTTGGGTGGTCATTGATGGGGGCTGGGGCAATAGGAATGCAAAGGGCCATGGCACTTGCACAGGAACACCCCAGCTCCTCCCTTGGCCTTGCATTTCTGTAACACCAAGGCACAAAGGCTGTTATTAAGAGGAATGATTTCTCCTGGAGACTGTGGCCCAGCTGAGGTTCTTTGATACTGCCAGAATTTAACAAACCACTTCTCCTAAATTCGATCTTTGTAATGAAAGTTGTGGACCAGGATGCTTTTAATTGGGATAGTAGGTCTTGACAGGCTCATGTAGACATGGAAATGATATGTCTGAGCCAGTGTGGGACTGATAGTTAAGAAGTACATGAATATTCTGTGCTAAATGCAAAGCTGAGTGTTTTCTTTAAGACTTTTTTAACATTGCTGTACCACATAAACACAGTCTGCATAATCTGCATTAAGGCATTGAGGGTACAGTTGCCAGCTCTTTTGAGTCTTGCTACTTCTGCAATATTATGATCTCTCTTCATGGCTGTTTTTTTTGGCTGGGGTCTGCCTTCCAGGCAAATTATGCCCAGAATTAAGTAGCACGAAGTCTGCTTTCAGACAAGACCCCAGGAGCTTGGCTGGACTGTGGCTGAACCTGGGGGTAGATTCGTTTCCATCCTTTGAGTCTGTGGTTTACATCAGAGCAGGGGAGCTCTGCTCCCTGTGGTCCTCTCTGCCTGGAATTGCAGGGTTTGCTCCAGGGGGTTGGGGAACAATTAACTGGGTGACTGTAGATGTGGGGCTGCTGTGCCTGATGCTGCTCCAAGGGGATAGTGATAGGACAAGGGGAATGTCTTCAGTCTGAAAGGGAGTGGCTGTAGGTGGGATATTTGGGAGAAATTCCTCCCTGTGAGGGTGGGCAGGCCCTGGCACAGGTTGGACAGAGAAGCTGTGGCTGCCCCATCCCTGGGATTGTCCAAGGCCAGGCTGGACAGGGCTTGGAGCAACCTGGACTGGTGGAAGGTGTCCCTGCCCATGGCAGGGGGTGGAATGAGATGATCTTTAAAGTCCTTTCCAACCCAAACCATTCCGTGATTACAGGATGATGATGATAAAGCAAGTGCCTTTGTTCCTAACAGGCAATTTAATTTCCAAACTGATGTAGGCATTCTTTAGAGAGAGGGCCTGACCTGTGGAGGCAAATGCACTAAACAATTTACTGATGTTAATTAACTGCTTGCAGCATTAAGTTCCATTCAATGGTTTTCATCACTGACCTTGCAGCACCATCACCTTTCCAAGACAGTCTGTGAATACTAAACAGACTCATGTTGACAAACCCCAGGCTTCTCATTCCTCTCCAAAAAGGCATCAGTGGAGCTTTGGCTTTCCATGTGAAGAAAGGGAATCCTAGTGCAAAACTGCCCCATTTCACAGCCCCCCTGCATAAAAGGTGTGCACAAGGGGAGGAATAGTAGTGACCCACACAAAGAATCCAAGGAATGCAAGAAAATGATGCCTGATTAGCTACACTTCACGAAAGCAGGGCCATGCCTGTTTGTAGCTGAGCAATTAACTAAATTAGTTTGGGGCTGACCAGCCTAATGCAAACCTGCACATCAGGAAGAAGCTGCATAGGAAAAGATCTGAAGGAAAACCCATCAGGTCCCTCAGCACACACTGTACATTGGCTCCAAAGGGGAGAAGGAGCCTGGGACATCATTAAATCCCCCAGCCTGAGCCCAGGGATTCATTCCAAGCCCGGAGCAGTGGCTGGGAAGCAGCAGTGGGGCTGCACCCTGGGTGATAAGCACATCCCTGAGCCCTGGCCAGGACAGGGATGGGTGGGGAGAGGCAGCTCTGCCACGTGTCAGCAGTTTAAGGGGCTTGAGGGGTTAGACAGGATTAAGGTTGTTTGCACTGAAGCTGAGCAGGGCACAGACACTGCCCTCCACACAGAGAGAATGTCCCAGTGTGTGCCATAATGGCCAGGGCTGAGGTCCCCTCTGTTTAACCTGGTCCAGGTGACCTTGGGAAGGTTCTTCTTGGCTCCTGTGTGGCCAGGGAGAGAGGGGGCTGCTCTGTGCCTACAAACTGGGTGCTCACATCCCCCTTGCATTGTCCCCCTCCTCCCCAGGCTGAAGCAGGAGGCAGAAAGAGCAGCTTGGCTGTAGGAATGCCCTTCCAGACGCTGCAAAAAACTCCGTGGAGCTGAGAGGTGGCAAGAGCAGGATCCACCCATCAGCAGCAGGGCTTGACTCTGGGTGACACGAGGCAGAGTCACAGGCCTGCTCTTGCATAAGGTCCCAGCCCAGCAGTCACACAGCCCCTGGGCACAAACACCTGCGTTTCTAATGGCTACAAACACAGCCAGCCTGTGAAATGCCATATTTTGCTTGCAGGATTGAACAGCAATGCCTGCCCTTGGAACGGGGCATGCCCATGGTGGGTGATTCAACCCAGAGGATGTGGCAGCAACAGGAGCACTTCACCCCATGGAAAGGCACAGAGCTGGAGTCCATTCCCAGGGGAATGACCCTGATCTCCTGTGGCTGTTGTTTTTATTGAGTCTCTTTCATTTCCATTTCATACCAACATGCACAACTCCTATTTATAAACATCACCCTGGTCCTGTTTATAAACATCACCCCATCGCATCACTGGTTAATAAGCAATATTTGGAAGTGAGATTTCTGCTTGGAAATCTGATCAAAACTCAGCTTTCATGACTCTAGTACATTCTGGTTTTGACTCAAGCCAAGGATTGGAAAAGAATCCTTTTGGTTCCAAAACAATCTGGTTTTAGGAAAAGTTGAGGCTCTGTTTCAGGCCAAAAGGGCTTTGAGAGAGACCTTAATGCTCTCCTCCTTTCTCATTAGATAATCAAGGTGAGATTACCTTTGAGTCTACAGTAGTCATGTAGCTGCATTATGCAAAATGAGCAGTGAGACAGAGCATTAAGTAGATGGAATCTGCTGTGGGTAAGATGGAATAGTCAGAGGAGAGGAGCACACGGATGAAAATGTACCATTAAACCATGCAAGAGCTTGGCTGACCCTTGAGGTTTAACCTTGCACCTTCCTCTCCTTTCTATCCTGTGCTCTTGCTGCCTTTAAAGTCAATCATTTGCACTTGAAAGTCTGCAGCTGGAGGAGTCCAGGGCTGGGTGGAACCCCTCCTGCTGCCTGGCTGCACATCAGGCTGGCTCGAGCCTGCCAGTAAACACAGGAGCACCAGGTATTCCCTATCCCCCCCTGTGCTTGCAGGGAGAGCCAGGAGTCACAGAATCACACAACAGTTTGGGTTCAAAGGGACCTTAAAGCTCACCTTGTTCCACCCCCCTGCTAAGGTCAGGGACACCTCCTTCTAGACCAGGTTGTCCTATGGAAATGCCATGGAAAACTTTCCATCTGATGATTGTACTGGGAGCACTTACAGCAAATCCCATCTCTGTGGGTCCTGGGGTGCAGGATCCCCACTCTGGTTCAGACACATCAATGCCCAGCTGCTGCCTGGGTGGCTCACACCCCTCAAATCAACACATACTGAAGGTTAAAATTCAGTATTTAGCTTTACCAGAGTTTTGACTGCAACATAAACCTGCACTACACAGTCATTTTCTGATCATGTACAGGTTTATTAGAGAAAGAAACCACCTCTCTCATAAAAGGTGAGCAGCACAGATGTTGGCAGCATCAGCTGGGGCTAAGAGATGCCAGGGGAGTTTAAAAGGTTTTGTTTCAGACTCACATCTCTTTCTTTCGGGCAGCACTTCTGGTTCTGACACCAACCCAGCCTGTTCTTCTTAACAGGCACTTCAGGATGTTCATGTGTCTTCCAAGTGCCAGATCCAGGTGGTTGGAGCTGGATGGGAGAGCAGGGAGGCAGAGGAGGCAATGGGATGTCTCTGCAGCCCCCCAGCCCCTTGGGCAGACACTGTGGGAGGGGGAGCATTGCTGAGCCCCCTCTGGTGCCTGTTGGTCCAACAGTTCTCTATGTGGCAGTGGTGGTTTTGGGAGGCGCTTGCATGTGGCAGGTGAGTGCTCAGGCCTCAGAGGCTGTGAGAAAAGGAATCAAACCCAAAAAAAAGTCCTAAAGGAGAAGCAGAGTCCTGTAGTTCTTCCCAGAGAGGCTTTTTCACAGGCAACCCCTTTTAAAATAAGCCAAACCCCTAATTCTGTGGTTTCCCTGTTTCGATGAATCCCCAAATCATTAAAGACCTTGTAGGAGAATATACCCCATCCACATGCTGAGTGATGCTGTATATAAATAGCTCATATACACTTGCTATATACAAAATATTATGTACACATGACATTATTTAATTTGGTCGTGAAGCTCAAACACCTCTGGGTGCCTCTCCCGAGGTGCCAGGGCAGGAGATCACAGCAGAAGATGCTTGTGGGCGATCTGCCAGAGGACAGGCAGTGATCCCCCTGGATTTGGGGGGAAAAGCCCCTTTTCCCATCAGCCTGCGGAGCTATTCCTTCAGCAGGCCGAGCTTCTTCAGTGCCTCCCGTCGGTTCTCATCAGTCGCGCCCTTGGGTGAGATCTTCACGCTGACAGCAGAACGGGGTGGCCTGGGGAAACTCGGCAGAGGGTGGGACCTCCTCTTGCTGCTCTTCTCCTGCTCCACCTGCCCCTGCTCCTTCAGCCCAGCAAAGTCCTTCCCTGCCCCGAGGGACACGGGCCGGGGGCGGCCGCTGCGGAGGAAGCTGGGGGCCAGCCGCTCGATGAAGGACATCTTGCCCAGGGAGCTGCTGGCCTTGACGTTCTGCTCCTTGGCATTGGCCATGGAGCTGCTCAGCCCCACGCCCGAGCGCTCCAGGGTGTTGGATTTGAAGGGGATCTGTCGCACCCCTGGCATGGGGAGCGGAGTCTCCCTTGGCTGGGGATGTGCGGGAGGTTGAAGGTGGGCACTGGGCTCCCTCCTGCCCTGGGACAGTCCAAGCTTCTCCAGAGCCTCCTGCCGGGCTTTCTCCTTCTCCTTGGGGTCGAGGTGCCCCGAGTTCACCTTGTCAGCAGCAGCATCACTGGCAGAGCTGGGCTGAGAGCCAGCTGAGGGTGGAGGTGGTGCTTTTGCCTTCTGGTTATGCTCCGTGGGGAGTGGCACTGGGCTGTTTTTGCTGGTTTTCAGGATAATATTTGGTGGCAATTTCCGCGGCTTGGGGGCAGTTGGAGGCCCACGTTTGGCATCGGGGTCCTGAGAGGCCTCTTCCAGCGTGGATTTCTCTGGTTGGCCCCATGAAGTCCAAGTCTTGGTCTCCTTGGCTGTTTCCCCTTTGGCATCTGAGCGATTGCTGCGTGACCACTCATGGCTCACCAGGTCATCCTGGAAGGGATCTGGAGGTTGGATAATCAAAGATCCCATGGACTTCACGTGGCTTCTTGTGTTGGCTTGGTCAAGCCTGCCCTCCTTGGCTACCTCCTGTGAAGGTTTTTCTACTGGCACTGGGTCCTTCACCGTGTGGACAATCCCCTTGCTGTCAGAAGCTCTGTTTGCTGCAGGGATATTCCTGGGAAGACTGAAATAGCCTGGGCTTGGAACTGCTGCTGGAGGTGAGCTGGAGGAGGCAGAGATGCTCTTGCCACTCTTCCGTTCAGCTGCACACTGCTGACCTCTGCTTGGAGGGGGACCCCCGTTTCCCAAATCTGGGAAAAGAGAGAGATGAAGTCACACCTGTTCCACCCATGGGCTCGGGGCGCCCTCCTGTCTGCAAGACACACTGCCCACCTGCTGGGCCAGCACAGCCACAGCTCAGGACTTGCCCCCAGAGCTCACCCTGACTCCAGTGCTCTGTCACTGCTTGGCAAGTCAGATACTTTGGGTTTGACAAAGCACCTGGTGACTGAGGAGCCTGGTTAATCTGTGTGAGCCTGTTGGGAGCTTGAGTAAAGGTGCTGTGCCCTGTGGTTCTGCTGACCTTGCTCCATACCTGCCCATGAGAACAGGGAGAAGGTAACTGGTGTCCTACTTGTCTGGCTGCCTACACTGAGAGATGGAAATCACCTGGCTGTACTTTACCACACCATAAAACTGGGGCACTGCTCCCTCCCTCCCTGCCAAGGGAAGGCTCCCTTTGCACACAAATCCTGGAGCAGGGTTTCCAGCTTACCCCTGGCCTCGGGGTCTTTCTTGGGCCACATCCCAGGCAGCTTGGAGGGCTCTGCATAGTCAGTCTCATCAGTGGAGACCCCGCTGTCTGCCTCTGCATCCAGTGAGCCAATAGTTTCTTCTAAGAACATCAAACACTCCTTCTCTTCCACAGATAAATAGTCATAGCTGTTATCACTCTGGAAAAAGAAAATAAAGCGGTAAAGGTAAGAGACAGAGGTGTTTTCTATTTAATGTCCTGGTAGTTAAGAGGAGCCTGGGACAGCTCCTGGCCTGTGGCTATTCAAAGGTTGGTGTATTGCTCTGGAAGTGCCAGGTTACAAAGTGATTCCTTCAATATATAATGAAAAAAAATGAAGTGCAGGACAGGATGGAGTGTGCATCAGATCAACAAGCACAGAGGAGGAATTATCCCAGGTGGAGTTGTTTTGCAGAGACACTTATCCAAATCTTTTACCATGCAATATCACAACCAGTTTTTCCATCCCTATTAAATTCAGAGGGTTTGGTTCTGGTTTGCCATACATCAAATGGCAAAGCTGTCAGGACTGAGCGTTACACTTACACATATCAATTATGCTCCAAGTCAGACAGGATGTAATTAATCCATCAATCTTGGAATCAGTGTTGGGAGACAAACAAGCTTTAATGGACAGATGGGGAAAAATTACACATCTACAGCCATGGTCCAAACTCATCTCTGCCCTAACTGGGAAATTAATCCCTTGTGAGCTGGGAGGAGCACAGCTCACTGTCTCTTCCAGGTGAAGTCACCCTTGCTGGAGCCAGTCTGACCCAGTGATCCAACTGGTCTAATCCCTCAGTGTGGACTGGCCAGGCCCCTCCTGCCCAGTGCCTGCTCTGGCTGCATCTTTGGGCAGCACAGGAGCCACTGGGCTCTCTGTGTCATGTCCCAAAGGAGGTCTTGCAGGAGTGAAGGTTCCCAAGTGCTGCCACACACGTGGCAGGATGGGAAGTCTGGGAGTGCTCTGGGGCAGGAACCAATTTGGTCCTTGTGCTGCCCTGAGCATGGTGCTGTCTCAGGGCCCCCAGGTGCTTCCAAAGCACCGATGGAGAGCAGTTTGGAGCAGAGATCTGACCAAAATCCTTCCTCAGCTGCCCAGAGTTGAGCCCCTCCATGGCCAGGCTGGGCACACCAAGGTGACTTACCCGCTGTGAGTGGCTGGAGGTCGTGCTGACCATGCTGTCACAGCTCCCAGAGTTGCAGCCAGCCATCCCCAGCTCCTTCCTGGGCATATCCTGGGCTGCCGTGGTGTCTGGCACAGGGGCTGATGTCCTGGCTGGAGCAGGAGAAAGCAGAAGCATTAAAGCTGTGAGGTTCCCCTGGGGGTGATGCAAACACCCTGGCTCAGCTGGAGGGAGGGCAGGCAGGATCTGAAACTGCTGCATGGCTGTGAATGTGCTCCATCTTAGGCTGCTCTCTCCAAGAGGAGGCACAGCTGGGTATTTTTTTTAAAGCATCCCTAAACTGAAGTTTTCCCCAAATGCAATAAGCTCTGGACAGCCCATCCACAGCCAGCCCACTTTGGTGGTTCTCTAATCATCTCAGAGGGGCGGATTAGGCAAAGGAAAAAGCTGTGTAAGCCCAGCTCAGGCTCAGGGCTCGGCAGCGGAGATCCTGCCCCAGCTCAAGCCCCAGCCCCGACCCATGGGACCTCTTCCCTCCACCACACCCTCTGCCAGCCCTGCAGCTTGAACTTCTGCTCGTGCTGACCCGAAATGCTGCTGTTTAGTCACATCCCTGCTCTGTCAGGAGCTTCCTCCTGGCAAAGAGCTTCCTCTGCCACCCTTCCTCAGGGGCCATGGGGAGGTGCCCCAAGGGAGGTGTCCCTGTACCTTCAGGGCATGCCTGGGTGTGTTTGGGCACATGCCTGGCACAGCTTGGAGGGAGCAGGGCACACTGGGGCCATGCCAGGCTGCAGCCAACCCGGGGATGGTGCAAACAGCATCCCAATGTCCCCCTCTGCTCACTTCAATGTCCCCATGATGCTCTTCTGGATACAGCCCTGACTCCCCACACCAGCAGCTGCCTGACAAACACCCTGAATTGGGGCTCCCAGCACCAAAACCACCCCAGAACAGGGTCCTGGGTGGCAGAGAGGACAGTTATACCTGCAGAGAGCTCTGCTGCCCACGGGGGAGAGGCCGAGCACCTACAGAAGGTGTCATTACTTATGCATGTAAAAGCTCTGAGCTTCCAAAATTCCCTGACACCACCAATTAGCTCCCTTCACATGCACCACCCAGTCCTTCAGGAGGGAACTGGGCTGTGGAGGGGAATGGGAGCAGCAAAACAAACACCCCCTGCAACACACACGGGCCCACGCGAGGGGATTTGCTTCTCGGGAGACAGAGGAGCTCTTTGTGCTGTAACCTGGCCACGGCACACAGGAACAAACTGCTGCTTTTCTCTTGTAGCAGGATCAGGGAATTAGATCCAGAGATAAGGGAGCAGAACTGGCTGCTTGTTCTGAGCATTAGACCCTGAAAGAATTCCTTTGTAATTGGAATATGCCGCAAAAATCAGATTTCAACACCCACGCCCTGACAGATCTAATCCTTCCATGCAGGAGGAGTTTAATATTTCAGTCTTGGCTTTGCATTGTTTACTGCTTAAATGACGTTGCAGTAAGTGGTGGCTTTGGAACAGCAATTCCCTGGATTCTTTGAATTCAGATCACTTTATAGCCAGGGCTTTGAGCTGTCAGGAAGCAGATACCAGCTAAGTTTGGGGGGTTTTAGGGCTTCTGCAGAGTTTTGCACTTAAAGCGAAATTTAGATTTATATCAGAATTAGATATATAGATTTGTAGATTTATATCTACTTCTAAGTAGCAAGAGGCTTGACCATGATCATGATAATTGCTTCCCACTGCCTCCCTTCCAACTCTGAAGCAGCAAAACACTCCTGGGGAAGTGAAAGTCTTGCTTTAACTTGAGTGTGCAGCTGCCTGGGGCCAGCAGCCCCTGGGTGGGAGGGTGCCAATCTCTCCAGGAGGATCCCCACCATTCTAAGTCCATTAAAGAAATAATTTTCTCCCATTCAAACAGTACCTGTAGAACCTAAAGAAGTTGACAGAGCTCTGGCAGCCCCAGCTCCTGGGGAGGCAAAGTTCAGCCCCAAGCTCGCTGGAGAGGATCTACACCAAAACAAGAAGTTCATTTTCCTGCCCACCTATTCCCTGATGTGATTACAGCTCCAAAGCATAATGCAGGAAAGAGGAAAAATCAGTGTTGAAACCCCCGAGTTTTTATGATTCAGAAGGATTTTCTAGTTCCTTCTTTTCACTGAGTAAGAGCCACAAACTAAAAACAAAACCAAGCATTTAAAGACATGGTACTTGAAAAGCTGTTTCATAGCTTGTTTTCAGTGCTGTACATATCTCTTCCCCCACTAAAAATTCTATTGGAAGAAGCTATTTTTTATCTAAAACAAAAGTTCCCTCAGCTCTTGTGGCCGCTGCTATAACTGTCCTTTACAAAGCCCACGGAGCCCTCAAACATCAAAGAAGTGCTGGGTAGCAATTAATGGTAATTGCTTCATGTGAAGAGGCTACTTTCTTTTAGCCAGCACCACTCCAAGCTCTCTATCCCAGCTCTCGGGCAGTGCTAAAGGACCCCGGTGGTTCTGCCATCCGAGGCTGGGCAGCCGTACCCCCTCCTGCCTTCCAGCTGCCGGGAAAGGGCTTTGTCCCGGCCACTCCAAAACGCAAATGAAAGCAAAACCCCCCTCGCAGGCACCGTCCCAGCTGCTCCTGCTGATGGATCCCACCTCAGGGCAAAGGACACGGTGGCAGAGCTGGAGTTTCTCCAGTTTAAAAGAGTAAACCAAGCACAGGCAGCAGCTGCCCGAGCTGTTCTCTGTCCTGGCCACAAGCTTTTCCAGCTTCTCCACCAGCAGCTCTGGGTCTCCCCAGCTTGCCTCCCACCACCACCACCACTTTCAAACCAGCAGCTTTAGCTGGTGACACCTCCACCACCTTTCACCGTCCCAAAGCAAAGCCCCGCAGGTACCCAGAGCCCCCATCCCACCCCGGCAGAGACGCTCAGCCCCTCGCCCGCAGCCCATTGAGCAGGAAAAGCACAGAAAGCCAAGGACAAGAAGGCGTAAAGATTATTATTAATGTTTTCTTTTCCTTTTTTTCTTTTTTTTTCTTTTTTTTTTTTACCAGGACGTCCGTCGTTCCGTGCTGCCCAATTCCTTGTCCCGGCCGTGCCTATCCCAGGACTTCTTTGCTCTCCCGGGCTAACCAAACAGAGCCGGGTTACACATTAACTCAGCTCCCCGGCGGAGATAAGGCTGCGCTGCTGCTGGGCAGGTGGGTGCTCGGCAGGTACAGCGATCCCTGCCCCTCACCTGCAGAAATTCATCCTGCAGCTCCCCTCAGGGCACGGCTGAGCCCCTAAAACTCCTCCAAAGCTGTGCCTTGCCAAAGTGTGCCGAGCTCTCAGCTCCAGCAGCGCCCGGGAGGCTGCGGGCTGGTCCCACCCAGCTCACCCACTGCCCTGCTGGTCCCCGATGTCCTGGGCACGGGGTTCGCAGGAGCCTCCTTTAATCCGACATCCTGTTCTGCCGCATAGCTGCTCGCTGAGAGCCGGGGCAGCCCCGCTGCAGCCCTGACCGAAGCCTTTGTACGCAGCAATTACATCCCCGGCTGGGCGTTTGCGCCCCGAAAGGCGTCACCCCTTTGAGGCAGGTCCCTTCTCTCAGGTGGTTTGTGCGGGAGGTCCCGGGGCAGGAGCCGGTTCCTCCTCGGCTCTTAAAAACACACACACTGTGCTACAACAGGTAGGTACTTGTAGATCCCCGAAGCTTCCCAGAGGCCCAAAGTTTGCTGCCTGCTCTGCTAGGAGGTTGTAAAGGCAGGTAGAAAGTGTTTGGGAAGGGAAGCTTCGCCACAGAGCTTTTTGCTTCTGTGCTGGACAAAGGGGTGCCCAGCTCTGGAGTTTGTTTTACCTGCCTTTGTCCTTCCTGGAATCTTTCCTTGCACGCATCGAGCGCCACTACAAGTTCATTCCCCGTTTTTTCCAATCCCTGGATCCCAGAATCCCTGAATCCCAGAGCCTGGGTAAAGCTAAAGCCCCCGAGCCACCCATCACACTCCTCCTCTTTGCACTGATACACCCTCAGAAACTCTGCTGAGGCGTTTCCTTCAGCAGCATCCCCTTCTCCGAGCACGAGGGTCCCACCTCTGCTGCCTCTCTGCAGGGGAAGGGAAAGAAGAGCCCAGTTTTGCCATCTGCAGGACCTCGTGCAGGGGGACAGTGACCCCCAGCCCCTGATCTGCCCCAGGGGCAGCTGAGAGAAGGCAAGGGGTTGTTACTACCCCGACTTTGGTCTCTACTATTAAATTTAGAGCTTTTCTCGCTGATAAAACAGTGCTTTGGCCATTGGTCCCACCCCACCCAAACAGCATGGACTTGTACCTGCTCTGCGAGGTGCTGCTCACTGAACAACAAGGAACATCCAAGCAGAAACCCTGCAGGAAATTTCCAGCACTGCCACAGCCACCGGATTCATTCACGTTTTCATGCTTCAATGATTTTCTTTTTTTTTTTAACTAGTATTTTTAGCAAAAGGCCGTGTTGCAACACATTTTCCCTGCTCCACAGAACAGGGAAGTGGAAACACCAGCTAATTAAAGGTGGAGAGAAAGCAGATGAGCCAGGAAGCTCCCACTGGCACTGCTGAGCGCCAGCTTTGGGCTCTTACAAAAGGGGACGTGTGCTGAGGAGCAAATCAAGAAGGCAGAGGCTGCTGAGGAGCAAATTAAGAAGGCAGAGGCTGCTGACAAGCCCAGCCAGCCCCAGCTGTTCCTGCTCTCCCACGCTGGCCTGCAGCAGCGAAGGGATGTAGACCCAGCACATTCGGAGCGTTGCAACAGCCGGGAATTGGTGTTGGGGGTTTGCTGGAACTGCTCTGGAAGGTGTTAACTGGGGTCATGCTGGATGGTGCAGCAATTTAAACAGAGCCCAAGCGTGAAATTAATTAGTTGTGTTTTTACTTTAGAATTAATTAATGAAGTATTTGTAATTTTGAATTTAAGCTCTATGGCCGCGCCGGTTTTGTCGGGTTGTGCTCGGTGCTGAGGCTGCTTTAAGAGAGGGAGGAGATCCAAGCCAGTTATTTTGTTATTGCTCTGCAAACAGGGAGTGGATGAGCAACAGGACAGGGCAAGGGTGTCCTGAGAGCACAAGGACTCCAGTCTGTGCAGTAACACAGGCAGGGCTGGCTGCCTGGATTGCTCCGTGCGGGTCAGGAAGGTGTCATGATCCATTCAGAGAAATCTTGAGTGTCTCTGAATCAGAAAGAACCTGTTCTTTTCCCACATTCCTCTAACGAATATAAATAGCTAGGACCCAAAATAAGGTCTGATTTCATATACATGGCATGAAGTATATGCAATGATGAGTGGAATGATGCAGAGAAAACTTCACAATGCCCCGAAAGGACTTTGGCACGTTCGCAGAGCTGCTGTGCCCCACCCTGTTCATAAACACAAAGCACAAGTGATTCAGGGCTGGCCCCGAAGGAAACGCATCCACACGGCGTCCCTGATAAGACTCCTGTCAACTTAATGACGTTTATGGGACTCTGTGGGACGGTTGGACACTTTCCTTAACCCAAATTGCAGGTACAGTCTGTGTGCTGACAGATCAGTTATGGAAAATAGCAGGTAGTTAATGCCTACTGTTCCACAGCAGTTCACAGAAGTCATTAAACATTAATATAGCCAAGGAACTCTATTTATTATCTATTTTTTACAGAAGAGGGGTAGAGAACTGTGGTCATGTCTTTCCATAGCTTGGTTGCCATTAACTCAACACCAGGAATCAGAAGGCAGCTCTCAAGGTGTAATAGTTTCCCAACATTTTCCTCAAGGCTTTAATTAAAAATAATAAGTGAGGACACTGCAATCTTGGGCAACCTAATTTTGTTAAGTCCCCTATTGCATTTTGGTTACAGAAAACATTCTGGTGCTCAGACTGGTGAAAAAACCAATATTGATTTCACCCAGTCTGGAGGAATTTTCTTCTGCCCAGGCCAGAGCAGAGCAAGCCTGATGGCAGTTTTACAGCTGGATGGTTTGATTTAAAAAGCAGACAGACATTTAATTGAGTGATAGTTGTAATTTTCAAAATAGCAAGCTGCAAACTTTTTGTTCCTCTTAATAAGAGAGTTTTCCTGCCAGGGAGTGGTTTGCAGGGCTGGCCCATGGGCGGGTTCAGGCAGGGCAGGGGCAGTGAAATCAGCCAAACACAGATGATTCAGAGGCCCTGTGTCAGTCTGATTGCTCAGAAACTGCCCCAACACGTGGGTTTCTGTGTTTCAGGCAGTCAGCAGAGAAATTCTGCTTTTTCTTCATTTATGCCTGCCCCCTCTCCTGCTCCTCTGAAGAGGAGAAGGGTAAATAGATGTTTGCTTGGATCAGAGAGGTTTAAAAATGAATGCTGTGTTCCTGGGTGGCTGGTGCAGCTTCATGGGGGGGTTGTTGCCCCAGGACTGATCACAACTGTGCTGTCCTCCAAGGTTCTGGTGAGAGTGGGACTTTCTGGACTGCTCTTGCCAGGTGGGACTATCCCCTGCCTGTACCTGTGCCCCACAACACCTCCAGTCTAAAATATCCATAATTAACATCTTGCTGTGCAAGTCATGTGGGAGGGATGTTCAGAAGTTCATCCCACTAATAGCAGGATGCCATTTTCATGATAGTTCCCTAAAGGTATCATTAAGGACAGGTAAATCCTGGTTAAAAGGTACTAAAAAAGCCCCTAATATTAATATTTTAAAAAAGAAAGGGAGTTGTACTTTAAATCTACCCAGACCTTACATTTTATATAATGTAGATACTTCTGTTTGGGAGACTCAGAGGTTTTCTGATTCAGTCAGTACCACAGGTTACTTGTTCTTTGAGTCTGTCAGCCTGTAACACTATCAACTTTTACAGCCATGAATTACAGCAGTTCACTTGACCTTATTTTTTTAACCAAAGTGATTTTATTTTCTAGGCAACAAAAGAAAACATCCAAGCAGTGATAGTGACAGGTCTCCCTCAAATGGAACTGATTCTCTGTTAGCAGATTTCCAAGGCAAACATGATCTAGCAAAGCTAAACACTCTGGATTAAATAATGCTAATTTTAGAAATACTGCAACTGAGAAATCCCCCCCAATGAAAAGAAAAAAACCAACCAAAACCAAAAAAGGTTTTACACACTTTGAGAAAACCATCCAGGACACAAAGCTAAAATCTAAGTGTTGCTCCCCAAAGTCAATGCATTTGCAAACATGGCAGACAATAAATATGTATCTTCCACTCCTGTTTCAAAGACACCCAAAGACACCTCATGCACCTCTCTGAGGTAGGTTTTGTGTCCATTTTACAGATGGCAAAGGGTGAGGATCAGCTCCTTGTCCAAGGCATCTCAATGCTTCCATATCAAACCTGAGAGCACACCTTGGCATTGACAGTCTCTTGGTCTCATTCCTAGACAGGATTTCATCTCAAGTAGTTTTAACACAGTGTAATCTTCAAGTTCCTTTGAACTGTCAGGCATTTCTTAAGGTTTTTAAGCATCAGCTTCTATAGGGCTAGTTTTAATGTTGGGTTTTGGGTTTGTTTTTATCTTCTTTTCCTAATAACAGGCTAAAAGCAGAGCGGGGTTTAACACTGGAAGCTAAATGGTTTTCTACAGGGAACTCCCAACAGTGCTAATGTGTATTTTAATACTGAATTAAAACCAAACCTGGTCCATAGTGCTCTTGGTGATTCTACTCTTTAAACTTAATTATGCATGTCCTGATTCAGCAAAGCACTTATGTAATTATGTTCCTTCTTCAAATAAGACCTTCCTGTATTTCAAGATCCAACTGGGAGCTTTTGCTGAGAACTTCAGTGAAACGTGATTTTTGTAGAAAAGGTGGTTTTGCTGCACCAGTTTAGGCAGGTGCCTTAAGGAATGGAGGCCTTTAACACTGGGTTTTAGGTTCCATGTGGAAAGTGGGTTTATTTCTGCCTCAGTCCAAAGATGCATGTTCTTGCTCCCCATTTTAAAAGTGCAAGGAAGGTCACTCAAAACAGCAACAGAAAAAAATGGCAGGCAAAGAATATTTTAAAATTCAAGAAACAATTATGTGTTGCAGGCAATTCAAAGGAAACAAAAAATCCCCTTCAGTAATATGCACCTTTACAGCACCTTTTAAAAGACCTCAAAAGCACTTGCTGTTGAGCCTCACAACCCCACTGTGAGGTAAGATATTAAATGAAACCAATTTCATCTTCCCTGATACTCAACAGTACAAATACAGCTTATTTTGTTCTGAAATTTCAAGTGCACCTTTCATTATGAGAATTAAAGTCTTGCTACTCCACAGTCACCAGTGATAAATCAAACACATTTAAGGCAGAAAGCAGATGAAGAAACTTCAAGCCTCTCTTCTGGCTCAGCACTCTGCCCTTGAAAGGGCAAAACTTTTTACCAGCAAAGGGTGAGAACTCAACCTTAAAGTGCTCATAATACAGTATTTGGAGTCTGGAACAGCTTTGTAACACTATGGCCCTTATTGGCTCTACTCAAGTAAAGTCTGCTTAAATGTATTTAACAGATGCAAATTAAGTCACTTCCCTAACTACTTATTTCCCTCTTGCCAGAATTTCCAATACTATTATGAAGAAGAATCCCAAGTGTTCCAGGAAACATGCCTATGTTCTGATGCAGTGTAAACACCAGGGGGTTGAGAGTTATTTTTTCAAGCAACTAAAAACTACCTACGGAGGATTAATAAGTTTATTCAATACTTATCCATCTACTCATTAAGTTAAAAAAGGCTACCTTAAAGCTTAGAGGCCACTTCTTTCCCTAAAGTTCTCTTCACACCAACTACAGTCTACTCCTGATGGTAACATGGTGTAGGGCAGCTCTGAGACCCTCTTTTGATATTATATGTGCCATTTCCATTACAAATGGTGCTGCTGTCCCTCTGAGAACTGCTCCTACGTGCAGAGCCTAATTCTTAGTGTAAGTAATGCTGATATGTGTGTTTCCCATACCTTTGGATTGATTTAACTCCCCTGAAGACAGGGAGACTCCCTCAGCAACCCAGAGGTGGATTTTATGCCAGTGTCTGCTCAGCTCACACACACACACAGAAGGTTATTCCCCAAATCAAGGTGTAGCTGCCACCATCCACCACCTGCCCACGTCCTATGCCAGGACAACCCTATTTCCACTGCCCTATTCCCAAACCTCTGCATTGGCCACCATGAAGTTACTTCGCTTTTCAAGCTTTTGTTTTTTTTTTTTCTCGTGAACGGAATTTTTATGGTTACAAACAGCTTATCTGGGGGAATCCAGAATCCCATTCCGGACCGGTGAGGTAGTCGATGGAAGCCTCCTCGTGCTGCCTGTGTCACACCTCCCCAAAATTGGTGTGTCCAGTCTCCTTGGCATGTTCCCTGGCCTCCAGCTGCCCCGTGAGTCCCTTCTGGCACACCATGCACCGCAGCGCGAAGTGATTCACATCCGTGAACTGCCTCTTCCTCCTCGCCTCATCCGCCAGCTCCAGGGCTTGGGCCAGAACCACATCATCGCTCGTGGAGAAGATGGTCTGGGGGGGAATGTCCGAGTCGGGAATCCTGCGCTCCAGAGGGTCGTAGTGGATGCCATCGTAGATGAGGAGGACGCGCTTGGTGTAGCCGGCGTCCTCCCCGAAGCGGTCGATGCGCACGGTCTGCGTGTCCACCACGCAGATCTCACACTGGTAGAACTTGGACAGGATGGACACCTCGATGGCCCCCCCCCAGGTCTCCTCCCTCCTGATCCAGTCACAGTACTCCCTGTTGGTCTTGCCCAGCACGGCCTCGCAGTAGGACTCGGGGTCGCTCGCCACGATCTGGGCGATGAGCTGGCGCATCTCCGGGGCGCAGCCGGGGTCGTACACACCGCCCTCCACCACGTAGGACACGCTGGTGAAGAGGCAGGAATTGTCTGCTGGCACCACCCTCCTGGCCAGCACGGGCACGGCCTCCCTGAGCGGGTGGGACATGGTTCTCTTGGCGACCACGGGCGAGTCGGGCTTGGGCTTGGATGTGTCCTCCTCCACTATGAGGGTGTCACCTGCCAGACAAAAGGGGAGAGGTGAGAGGGGCACGCACAGGAGGGGTTTAAAGCTGCTGCTGCTGCTCCTTAAACACAACGCGGCTGTGTCGTTGTTACTGAGGATCGCAGANCTCACCCGAGTGGATGCCGAGCTCGCCGAGGCGCCGCTCGCCGTCGCTGAGGTCGAGGCAGCGCGGGGGGAAGCCGAGCAGGAGGCGCTGGGCGGGGGCGGGCACGCCGGTCAGCGCGGCCACCGCGGCCTGCATGTCGCGGAGCCGGCAGTGCGGCGACAGCGCCGGCAGCGCGTGCAACCCGCTGCGGGCCTTGCAGCGCAGCTGCAGCATCCTCGGCACCCGCTGCCCCGGCCCCGGTCCCAATACCGGGCCCCGATCCCAACACCGGGCCACGATCCCAATAATGGGCCCCGATCCCAATACCGGGCCCCGANATGTGTCCTCCTCCACTATGAGGGTGTCACCTGCCAGACAGGAGGGGAGAGGTGAGAGGGGCACGCACAGGAGGGGTTTAAAGCTGCTGCTGCTGCTCCTTAAACACAACGCGGCTGTGTCGTTGTTACTGAGGATCGCAGAACAGAACCGTGGAACCGTGGAATCGTTTGGGTCGGAAGGGACCCTAAAGATCACCCCATCCCACCCCCCGCCACGGGCAGCGACATCTCCCACCAGCCCAGGCTGCTCCAAGCCCCGTCCAGCTCGTCCTTCCACGCTCCCAATCGTTTTCCCGGTATCCCCACGATGGGAAAACCACCCCGCGCGGTGTGGGGGGCACTCACCTGGCGTGTCCCCGTCCCCTCCGCACCCCCAGCACCGCCGCAGCCAGCAGGATGCTGTCCCTGCGGGGCAGACCCAGCAGGACCGGCCCGGCGAGAGGGGCGTGTGCGGCTCCGATAATGCCCANCGATCCCAATACCGGGCCCCGATCCCAATAATGGGCCCCGATCCCGGCCCAGGCCCCGATCCCGGCCCGGTCTCAGGACCGGCCCCAGGCCCGGCCCCGGCCCCGCCGCCCGGCGCTCTCGCGAGAACACGCGCGTCGCGGCCATCTCATTTGCATAGCGCGCAGAGGGCCCCGCCCACATCATTTGCATAGCGTGCGGCGCCGTCATGCGCGTCATGCACGGGCCGGCAGCGGCCACGCCCATCTCATTTGCATAGAGTCGCGTGCCTCATTTGCATAACGCAAGCGCTCCCGCCGAGCCCCGCCCATCTCATTTGCACAGAGGCGCGTCTTATTTGTGTAGACACGTCTAATTTGCATAGAGGCGTGTCTCATTTGCATTGAGGCACTTCTAATTTGTATAGACCTATGTATTATTTGCATAGAGGGACGCCTTCTTGGCATAGGGGCGGGGCAAAGCGCGAGCCTCATTTGCATAACGCGCGAGCTCCGGCCGAGCACCGCCCATCTCTTATTTGCATAGAGCGAAAGGGACCGCCCATCTCATTTGCATAACCAACCGCCCATTCATTTCTATGAAGCGCAAACGCACATCTAATTTGCATAACGTATAGCGTGACCGCCCATCTCATTTCCATAGAAGGGCACCTCATTTGCATAACGCGACGACACCGCCAATTGCCTGTCAGCAGCGCCATGGCACCGTACACCTAATTTGCATAACCGCGCCCATCTGATTTGCATCACACCGGTCTCTAATTAGCATATCGCCGGTAGCCCCGCCCACCTCAAATTTGCATACAGCGCGCGCCCGCGCTCCCCGCCCGCCCCTTTTTCCCGCGCTCCCCTTTGGCGCGCCTCGTTTGCATGCGCGATTAGCGGCTGATATACATCTCATTTGCATCTCATTTGCATGCGGAGCCGGAGCCATGTCGGCCGTGCCCCGGGGCCGGGCGGGCGAGAAGCAGTGCTGTGAGTAACGCCGGCCCCGGAGGGCTTTTGGGAGCCGGGGGGTGTGTTTGTGTGTGTGTCTATTTGTGTTTATGTCTATTTCTGTTTGTGTGTGTGTGGATGTGCGTTCGCGTCTTTAAACAAATGAAACAGAGTTGGGGATGGAGGGGATGCTGCGGGGAAAGCGCTCGCCTTCCCGAACGCGGGACCCGCTGGGGATGCCCGAACCTTGCTCGTCCTGTCCCCCCAAACCCAGGGTCACCCTGCCCTGCTCGCTCCCATCTTCCCGCTCTTCCTTCTCCCGGCTGCCGCATCCATCCCCATCCCCTGCTTTTCCCCCTCTCCCCGGGCTTTTGCTCTGGCTGTTTGCTGAGAGAACGTGACCCGTTTGTTAAAAACATCTTTCTCCCGTCCTTGGCGGCTCCTGCCCGCTCGGTAAATACTTTTAATGCTAAAAGCCGTGTTTTAGCCCCCATTAGGCACCGCTGCTCCCGGTCCGCCCCATTAGCAAACGCCTGGGAGACCACGGAGTGGTCACCGCAGTTAATTAACACGAGCTCATTATGGGATGCTCGAGCCCGCTAAGGGATGCACGGAGGTGATTTGTCCATCCGGAGATGGGGTGGCTCTGCCTTGGGTCTCTTTTTGCCTTGTGGTGCTGCTGATGCTGCTGTTTTAGGCTGGTTTTGGGTTTTTCTTTTGCAGCATGGGCTTCCTACATGACCAACTCCCCGACCCTCATCGTGATGATCGGGCTCCCCGCCCGGGGCAAGACCTACATGTCCAAGAAGCTCACCCGCTACCTCAACTGGATCGGGGTGCCCACCAAAGGTGTGTGTGTGTTTATGGGGATGTTTGTGCCCTTTGCTGGGACATCTGTGGGTGAAATGCCAAAATGCCACCATCCTCACATCCTTTCTGTGTGTGTGAAGTGTTTAATTTAGGGGTGTACCGGCGTGAGGCGGTGAAGTCTTACAAGTCCTACGACTTCTTCAGGCACGACAACAAGGAAGCCATGGAAATCCGCAAGTGAGTGACCCTGGGGGCTCTCAGGTCCTGTGTTTGAGAGCACAAAATCACATCTGGTGCCTGTGAAGGCAGGAGGGAGTAGGAACAGCACAGCCTGTGCTGGGATCCTGCCCGAGGGGATGTGCGTGGGAGGGTTGTTGCTCACTCTGGGCTGGCACAAAGCTCAGGTGATGGAGCAGGTTGGAGGTGCAGGTGCCTTGTGATCTCTGGGGCTCTTGGAAAGATGCAGGGCTGGGAAGGAGGTGTTTGAATCCCTCCCTGGTGGCTCAGGAGCTTTGCTATGGGAATGCTTTCCATGAGCTCTGACAGTGCCTGTTTCTGTCCTGCAGACGGTGTGCCTTGGTGGCTCTGGAAGATGTGAAGGCTTATCTGCTGGAGGAGTGTGGCCAAATAGCTGTAAGATTTCTCTGCCCTAAGAAGGGTTTTACACTGGGGTAGTTCAAAGCTGCTCAGGGTGTTTGGGGCTGGTTTAAAATAGCCTTAGATAAACTTGCTCATTGCTACTTGCTCCCTTTCTGATAGGTGTTTGATGCCACCAACACAACTAGAGAGCGACGGGACCTGATCTTAAGTTTTGCTAAGGAAAATGCCTTCAAGGTAGTGCTCCTGGATTTGATTTGTAGTCACTGCCCCAAGGGACACTGTGGCTTCCCAGAGCAGCAGCTCTGGGGTTTGAAATCAGGGTAGAGTTCTTGACTCTCTGAAATGTGCTTCCTTGCCTTCTCCCTAGGTGTTTTTTGTGGAGTCTGTCTGTGATGATCCAGAGGTCATTGCTGCCAATATCCTGGTGCGTGCTGTGATTTCCAGGCTCAGCTGCTGGGGGAACTCTGGTGCCCTGTGCAAGGTCATGGGCTCTGCTGGTGGCTTAGGGGGGATTGCCTGCAAATGCCTGTTATTTCACCTTGGGAACAGGGAGCTGGGGTTTGCAGGTTTATAAAAAGCTAAAGAAGCCGTTATGTGAGAATGTGGAAATGAAATGAAGCTGAGGAATGTTTGACCTTGAAGTGTCGTGTGTTGGTGAGGGAGGGCAGAGCTCACAGCGAGCCAGGCTGTGTCTGCCAGGGCCCAGCACTTCAGTATTGCCCTTTGTTTCCTCTCCAGGAGCAGGTCTTTCCTCAGGGCAGCGTTACACAATGTGCATTTGTTGCAAAAGAGAAGAATAACCTTATTCAGCGTTGCTTTTGTTTCCCTCTTGAGTTTGCTTTGCTCTCACAAAGCTGTGCTGTCTGTTGAGCAGGAGGTGAAAGTTTCCAGCCCTGACTACCCCGAGAGGCACCGGGAGAACGTGATGGACGATTTCCTGAAGAGGATTGAGTGCTACAAGGTCACCTACCAGCCTCTGGATCCTGATGCTGATGACAAGTAAGCAAATCCCTGGGGTGCCCTTTGTCCCTGAGCACATGAGCTGCTTTGCTGTCTGTGGCTCAGGATGCTCTGAGGCACCTGCTGGAGCTTCTGCTCCTCCAAAGTGTGATTGTGTGAAGGTGATATCATGGGTCCCAAGTGATTTGAAAGGATTTTTCTCTAGTGTGTTCACAGAAGTGTTGGAAGGGACCTTAAAAGGTTGTTTTGTCCTTGCCATGGGCAGGGACACCTTCCAGTAGCCCAGGCTGCTCCAAGCCCCATCCAACCTGGCCTTGGACACTTCCAGGGATGGGGCAACCTGTGCCAGGGTCTCCCCACCCTCACAGGGAAGAACCTTTAGGCCCAGCAGTTCAGTGTCTCCTGCCAGCTGGAGTGAGCAGGGGCAGTGCTGGTGCCTTTCCTAGAGCAGAAATAGCTGGATTTACACCCTCAGGTGCACGTGCTTTGTTTTTAAAACCAGTCCTGTGGGTGTTCTTATTTTATGTTGACTCCAGAGATCTTTCCTTCATTAAAGTGATCAATGTGGGCCAGCGGTTCCTGGTAAACAGAGTCCAGGATTACATCCAGAGTAAAATCGTCTATTACCTAATGAACATTCATGTCCAGCCACGCACCATCTACCTTTGCCGACACGGTGAGAGTGAATATAATCTAGTTGGCAAGATTGGTGGGGATTCTGGTCTGTCACCTCGTGGGAAGCAGGTATGTGCCTTGGCAGCCCCTGGGTGCTGTGTCTGTGTTGTGTGAGCAGGGTCAGAGCTGGGCTCAGGATCTCCACAGCCCTTGAAATGATGCTTTTAAGCACTGCAGCTCCCCCTGCTCCCTCCTAACCTCCCCTGAGCTTTCTTTCCCCCCCAGTTTTCCCAAGCTCTGAAGAAGTTCATTGAGGAGCAGGAGATTGTGGATCTGAAGGTGTGGACCAGCCAGCTGAAGAGGACAATCCAGACAGCTGAGTCCTTGGGGGTCCTGTATGAGCAGTGGAAGATTCTCAATGAGATCGATGCTGTGAGTGAAATGCTGGTCAAAGCCTTTAGCTTTTCTAAGTGAAAAATAATCTTTTAAAACAAATGAATCATGTTAAAACCACCTGTTTCCTATTCATTTATAACCATGCCCATATATCATGGCTCCCAGCCATCACAATGAGGTTTGGGATGGTTTGATGCAGGGCTGAGTGTGTTTGGAGCTGCCAGACCTTGCTGGGGACATTCCATCTGGTGTGGGGGCAGAAAATAACACTGAACATCCCAGGCATCTGTCACACCCTGCTGGGTGGGCAAAGGTTGCTGCTCCCACTGATTCTCTCAGGAAATGGCAGGGTTGTTACTGTGGAGGTGAAGGCTCATTTTCATCCCTGGCAAACAAGGGGTTTGAGATCAAGCCAAACCCCATCCTCTTCAAACCACCCTGGTGCACAAACAGTGGCTGCAGGGCTGTGTCAGATGCAGCACCTCAAATTTCCATCCCATACAGGGATTCCTGGTCTCAGCCTCTTGCTTTTGCCTTCTTCCTGTGGTGGTGTTGGACCTCTGGTGAAATGAGGGTTGTGGTAACAAGCTTGTCTCCCCTCAGGGGGTCTGTGAGGAGATGACCTACGCAGAGATCCAAGCCAAGTACCCAGAGGAGTTTGCAATGAGGGACCAAGAGAAATATCTTTATCGTTATCCTGGAGGAGAGGTGAGAACCTTTAGAACTAACAGTAATACACGGTACAGGAAAGCAAACACGTGGAGAATTGAAAGGTTTCACTCAGTTTTAACTTTATCTGCCAATATTTGTACGAGAAGCTGAAAACAGCAGGATCCTCAGGTCTCTTTTGGAGGGATTTCTGTCATTCTGTGATGTGCAGATTATGGTTCCAATCAGCTAATTGGGCCACTTGCTGAGTCCCTGGATGCTCCCTTTGGATGCTGAGAGGGTTCTGCATCCCACACATTTGGCCAAGGCCTGAATTGTCACTGAAAAACCATCTGGGAGAGAAAATTATTGTGGGTGTGGTCTGGAGTAATTTCTGGGTTACCTTCACAACCTGTTTAAATGAATCGTTTCCTGTCGTATTTGTTTGTTTTTTCTTACTGCACTCATTGAGTTACCAGGAATCTGAATCCTCCCACAGTCTGGGGCTTCTGACACTAAATTTCACCTTCTGCTCTTTGGTTTTTTTTAACTATATTTACCAGATATTCCATCACTTCTGGTTTGTTTTGCAGTCCTACCAGGACTTGGTCCAGCGCCTGGAGCCAGTAATTATGGAGCTGGAAAGACAAGGCAATGTCCTCGTTATCTCCCACCAGGCAGTTATGAGGTGCCTCTTGGCTTATTTTCTTGACAAGAGTGCAGGTACAAAAATAAATGAATGATTCTGGGGACTGGCTTCTCTCACTGCTTCCTTCACAGGGTTTTTGGGAGGGTGGCTTGTAATTACTGGTTGGATTTTTCACCAGGGAAGAGCTGCTTAAAAAAGAAAGCATTTCTGAAATGGTTTCTCCTCTTAACTCTTGCATTTCAGCAGTGCAGTGGTGGGAGAGGTGCAGGTTTGCTGCTGGTTTTCTGCTCAGAGCTGTTGTTTCTGTGGCTGTTTCCACCAGAATGTGTAGGGGGACTGTTTTTGAGTGTAAATAAAAAGATTTGTGGTGCATCTGTAGCCTGGAAGGGTTGGCAGTGGTGCTGCATCTCTGGAAATGCTGATCCCTTGCAGGCACACACACCTGGAAGTTAATCCCAGGCTGCTCCAAGCTCCTTTATGAAGCTCCAGTGAGTGGCACTAGAGTTTAAGAAAACTTTTAATGAAGTGAAGAAGCTTCTAATGAAATTTATGAACTTTTAACACAGCTTGAAATGGAACCCCTGTGTGTCCATGGCAGCTGTTGCTGCAGTGAAATCCCACCCATGTGCTCCTGGAGAGGTTTCCTCTGGCTGGCCCTGGGTGTTGGAAATGGAATGATGTAATTGTGTAGGTTGGAAAAGACCTTATAGATTGAGTTCAACCCTAAACCCAGCAAGTATTGGAGTGTCCTGAGCCAGCTGGGCCTCCAGGATGGCTGGAATTTGCCAAATTAGGCTACAGAGTTATTGCTAACTACTCTTTTTTATTTCTATATGTCTTTCTGGTGGAGATGACTGAAGGTCTGGGTACCATCCACACTCTCTAATTCATAAATGGCATCCACAATAATTTTTGTGGAATCAAAGAATGGTTTGGGTTGAAAGGACCCTTAAAAGGGTCTAGTCCAGCTCCCTGTGAGCAGCAGGGACATCCTCAGCCAGGCCAGGGCTGGTCCCATCCTGCTGCTGTGGGGCTGGGGAAGGGGACAGGGGGGTTGTGACATCACCTGGGCACAGGTGACCCCTTGAACACCCATCTCTGTCCTAGATGAGCTGCCCTACCTGCGCTGCCCCCTCCACACCATCCTCAAGCTCACCCCTGTTGCCTACGGTAAATACTGTCTTTATTTTCATTTTATTCCTGCTCTGTGTGTGTGAATCTGGTGGGCAGGTTTGTGTCTGTGTGTGCCAGCACCTGACCTTGCTCTAAAAGCTTTAGGTGATATATAAACAGGTTATTATGTGGTTAATATTATAAAAGGGTTGTGGAGGGTGGGAGGATGTTGGGGAACAGTGGGGTGTTCTCCCATGGCCTTTTTTTAAATAAGTGGTAATTGTGGGGTTTCCCTGTGGATGAAAAAATCTGTTTGTGCTTCCAGATTTGGGGTTGACACTTGGGTACAGTCAATTAAAATGGCTTTTTTATTCAGATCTGTAGCCCACATAACCCAGGGCTGTGCTCTGACAATCAAAGCCACAAAATAGTTAAAAGGGTAAAATTCTGTTCTGTGTATTTCTGAGCTATTTTATTATTTAAAAAATAAAATATTTATTCCTGCTCACTTTCCATGCAGTTGCTAGTACTTTTTTTGAGCACTGTTTATTTAATAAATTACTCACATAATCTCTCTTTTTTTATCAAGGTTGTAAAGTGGAGACAATCACCCTGAATGTGGAAGCAGTGAACACCCACCGTGACAAACCCTCCCTGAACTCGGTGAGTTTTGGTGAACCCCTCTGGCTTTTTCCCTTTTTCAAAAAGAAATCCCTGAACTGAAGCTCTGAAACACCTGCCAGAAATGGCTGCTGGGTTTTCAGTGAGCAGAAAGGCTCACTTCATATTAAACCCCAAAAGCAGAATTAATTGCAGGCAGAATTACTGTGCTCCCCAAGCCAGGGGGGAGATTTTTCAGAGCTATTGTAGGAAGCAGAATGGACAAATTTAGGACATAGAGTTTAAATTCCAGGTCTCGTTCTCTGTTTTCAATGAGGTATTTGTTGTTGATGCTTGCTTGTATTAATTGAGATGATTTCAAACACACTTGCCAAAAGGTTTAAAGTGGATTTTTTCTCCTTGTCTTGATGAGTTTTATCTTTCTGAAATGCTCTCTCATTACTTAAATAACAGTTTGACCATCCACCTTGTCCAGCAAAGCATGGAACTTGCTAAATCTGTGGAAGCTGCTGCTATTTTTGGTTCTTGCTTTTGCAAACCCTCTTTTGCAAAGGGACTGCTCTGTCAGGGAGTGCCTCAGTCATTACCTCTAATTATCTCCCCCAATTAAAGAGCACAAACCAGCTCTGCTCTGCTGGTTCTCAGGAAATCTAAATACATCACGTTTGAAGTGGTTTTGGTATATTTAGGCTTTTAGCTGCCTCTTGTGTTCTTTTATAAAAGGCTATTGGGCTGATTGCCTGGGATATGGTTATATTTTGTCCCTGATACCAAGGGAGTGGAGAAACTTGGGAATCTGAGGATATTCAGCAAGATTTCCGTGGCTGGTCCCATGCTGGTGGTTTCCAGTTGGGCATTGTCCCTGTTCATGGCAGGGGGTTGAATTAGATGATGTTTTAAGATCTTTCCAACTCAAACCACTCTGGGATTTATCACTCTGCAGCTTGTGTGTGATCCCTGTGTTGAAATCATTGCTGTTCTTTGCTTTTCTTGGGCAGCAAAATGCTCTGGGGGAGAAGAAACATGAAGAAGGGAGAATTTTTCTGTTTGCTTATTATTCTTTCCCCCCTGAATTTCTTGTGGGTGGAGAAAAATGAATAAATAAATAAACAAACCCAACCAGAGCCACGTAAGCAAAACAAAGATGCCCAAGGGAAGTAAAACTGCTAAAAAAGCACTTTCCAGTTGTCTCCATGGTGGATTTAGTCGTTTCCCACAGTGATGCTCAGCTGGAGGAGGCACAGCCCAACGTGGGGTCACCAAGCCTTGGTCCCCCTGGTGACAGATTTGAGGTGGGGATGCTGCAGGTGTGTGATGCACTTTTAAACTGTGCTTCCCTTTTCATTCCCTGTGTGACTCCCTCCCCTGGGATCAGAGCAAGCTCCCCAGCAGCCAGAGCCCTGGGAGGATGAGAAGGAACAGCTTCACCCCCCGGGCCAGCGTGGACATGGCAAAGCGCCCGCGGCATCACAGCGTGGGGAGCAAACCCCTCGACCTGCTGGGGCCTTTCCCACCCCTGGAAGCTCGAGATGGGGCTGACCAGGCACAGCTGGAAGGCAGTGTCCAGGTGGTACCTTCCCTCTGCTCCCCTTCCCCACCATCTGGGCTCTGTGTGGTCCTCCCTGAAATCCAGACCATTCCCAGGGTGTTGGGCACTGTCTCTGTCTCTGCATGGAATTTATCTTGGATTGGACTCCCTTAAGAAAAAGAAAATCACAAAAAAACCTCCATAAAACATTAAACCCACCCCCCATGAAACTAAAATTCTGGTGCCACAGGCTTTCAGAGTCAGGCTCTGTGCAGGCAAGTTTCCATCAGTGCCCCAGGGTTTTGGCAAGGTGGTTAATTGTGGGTAGTATCTTGCTCTCTGGCTAAAAACCTGATTGGAAGGAGTTACAAATACCCTCTTTGTCCTAATTTTTTACTTCAGCCAAGTGTTGCTCCAGCCCTAGAGTGACTTGGTAGGAAATCTGTGATTTTACTGGTGCCCATTTCCCTGCAGATCCCGATGTCAACAGCTTATTGAGCAAAATCTGGGCTCTTTGGGTGCCCAAATTACAGCACTTTGAGGTTATTGTATGGATATTTTAGAGGTTACAGTTCTCCAAGCTCTTCAGAGAGCCCAGCTTCTTGTTCTCCTCCCTGTTAGCAGAGTCAGGGGCCAGAGAGTAAAACAAGGGGTGATACAAGACTGGTGTTTTCACACTTGGTAAGCCTTGGCTTGGGCATCCCCAAAATCCCAGGGCTCTGGTGAGAACTGAGCTAGGCAGGGCTTTGTGTTGGGGTGGGTTTGTCCCATGGAGGGTCTGGATGAGAACCCAGACTGCCAAAGGTTTGAATTTGGGGGTGTTTCCAGCTGAGCAGCCCCAGGATGGGAATCCCCACCCCAACTTCTCCCTTTTTGGAAGCCCTGACAGCTCTGGGATGAAGGAGCATTTAATCAGCCCTGGGCTCTGGGGCTGTGAGGGTTGTAGGGATTGGGCTGTCCTGGGATCTCTTGCCTGAATGGAGCCCTTGGGATGAGCAAGGGAGTGAGGAGGGGTCCAGGTGCTGCAGCACATGATGCTCATGCCTGTGATACAAGCCTGCCCTAGGCTAATGTGAAATTTTGGGGATGCTTCACTTCTTCCCTCATTTGCTTTGCTGCTTTTGCTATTTAAATCCCTTTTAAAACGCACTGTGAGCTCTCCTGTGCTTCTCTCTTTCCTTTGCAGCCTCCAGTGGGAAATGCTTCCCTCTGAGAACCACTGAAAGCAGCTTGTGTGTGCTCTCTTTTGGGTTAGTAAGTAGGACTTCTCTTGATTAATGTTGCATGGAAACCACTTTGGGCAAAGGCAAATGCACAGAGCAGAAGGAAATCTGCTGCTGTATCAAACCTGCTGTGAAGGGAAGGGGGACATCAGTGGGGGAGGAATGAATTACCATGCTGAACCCACTGATTCAAGGGCTCCAACTGGGCTTACTGGTGCTTGTTCTGGCTGCTGCAAAAGTGTGTTTCAGCCTGGGCTTGCCCCATCCCTGGGCCAGGACATGGGATGGCTCCACACAGAGCCAGGGTCCCACATGTGTCTTCCCTCTGCCTGGATCAAGGTGTGGGGTGTTGGTGGTTGTAGGGGTTTTGCAGCAGTCACTGGGTTGTGGCCTGGACAGGGGTGATGCTGAGGGCTTTGGGTAATCCTCTTGCTGCTGGTGCTGTGGTGTCAAAGGGAGGGCTGGGTTTAGGGCAAGGAAAGTAAAGCAGTAGCTGGTTCAGTCCAGATGTTGGAGTTAAGGGAGGATTCCAGTTTGGGAGGGGAGCTCCTTCCTCTTCCACCATGGTCCCCATGGAGAGGGGCTCTTCTCTGCCAGGTGAAGAAGGCTCAGCCTCTGCCCAGGCAGCCTGGACCTGAGAAACTCCTGCTGGAATGAATTTGGCTGTTTGGATATATAGCTTTCTATTTTAATTGCATTTTGTCCTTGAAGTGAAGCACTTCCAGCAGTTTTCTCAATGTGACTGTTCTGTCTTTCTCCATCACTGGTATTTACACACAAGCCATGTCCAGAGAAATTGTGGATGCTCCATGCTTGGAAGTGTTGGACAGGGCTTGGTGCAACCTGGGCTAGTGGTAGAGGCACTGCAATGAGCCCTGTGAGGGTTTCCTGTGCCCTGAGACATTGCATAAGCAGCAGCTGTGGGAAACCCTGGCTCTTGGGCTTTAATTTGTGTGATTTGTACTGACCTGAGTGTGTTCCTGCTGTCTCTTGGACCTGGAATGAGGCAGTGGAAGAAATTTGATCAAAACTGTAGGTATTTATTGTGTTTAATATGCAAAATGATTGCTGTTATTGTTTTTATGGTGTTCTGGAAGTGTGTTTTCCCATGGAGAAGGGGAATAAAAGTGAGTAACTAACCTGCTTCATTACTCCTGAGGTTCTGCACTGAGCTTGTGTGGTCTCAGGCTGTGATGGGGGCTTGGCAAGAGGATAAAGGATGATGCAAAGTGTGAAACAGCTCGTTGTGTGCTTGGCTGGAAGGACATCAGTCAATCCTCAGGTGGTTCCTGTCCTGTAGAGCAATTCCATGGAGCTGGTTGGACCCTCCTGTCAGTGTGTCTGTCCCCCCCTGGTGCTGAGCTGAGCTGTCCCCTGCCTTCAGTGCCTTGGTGTAACCTCAGCTGTTTGTCTTTCCTTTGCAGAGAATGGCCACTTTAACCGTGTAGAGCTTTGTGCTTCCCCCTCGGATTCTGCTGGGAATTCCACGGGCCTGGAGCACACCTGGAGCACAGTGAGCCATGAGCCACCTGGGCCAGCACTCGCCTTGAACTGTGTTTTTAGACTCTCTCTGTGTCTTTTCTTTCCAAATGCTGGAATGTCTGTCCATGAGGTTGGAGAAGATTCCTTGTGGAGCTTTCTCAAGCTGCTTTTAATGCACGTGAGCCAATGTATCCCTGGGCTTTTTGGGGGTGTTAAAATAGTGCCCCACATCTTTCCTCCTGGTTAGATGCCAAAATTAACCACAGTGTGATGACAGAACAGTCATGTTCTTACTGACTGAGGCAGCTTTTCTTTGGAAGAGGCACTACCAGACCAAATCCCCAAGTTTTTATTTATCTGTTACCGTTTCCAAGTTCAAACACAATTATTGTGTTATTCAACCGTCCAAAGAGTTCCAGGCATTGTTTGCCTTTGCTTCCATGTGACCCCCCCCAATATGAGCCTGTTCCTTTGCTCTGGGAAAGGCTTTTGCTTGGGATGTAACACACAGCACTTTCCAGGTCAGCACATCCCACGGGATGCCTCCTGGGAGGGACAGATGGCAATAAAACCTCCTGTCCCTCCCTGGGAGCAGCAGAGCTACCAGAGCTTTTAAATCCCACCTCAAGCCCTACTTTAGCTTTGCATCCTGCCCTAAACCTCATCCTCTCACTCCTGGTTCCTGCATTTTGTGGATGTTTCATCCATTACCCCAGAAAAAATGGCTCTGCTTGGTGACTGGGAGCAGTGGAGCCCCTGGGCAGGGTTTGCAGGAAGCACAAGGTTTTTACCAGTTGTCTTTTTAATGTGCCAAATTTTAGACCCACGACAAGCTTTTAACTTGCCTGTGAATAAGCTGTGAATGTTACCCATGCCTAATGCTGCCTTTCACATTTTAAGCTGGTTTTTAGTGTTTAGAGCACAGCTGCTGCAGCTGTGTCTGGCTGTCTGTCTTAAATCCCCACCAAACCCCAAATTTATAGTTTTCTCCTGCAAGTCTTGACTTGCATTTTGCCAAACTCCTCTTTAGCCACTCCAGCTGTTCCTGTAATAAGGGCAAAACCCTCAGGTTGGGTGAAGAGAGGAGCATTTGGGTACAGAGCAGGAGGCTGTTCAGGACCTGCTGTTTCCAGTTGACTCCAGAATTGCTTATTTTAAATGTATAACTAAATGTTGGATATACCCACAGTACAGAAACTGTGCCTGGCTGTGGAGAGATGCAGCAGCCCCAAAGTCTGAGGCTTACCTGGGCATTTTGAGCTCAAACCTGGTTGTTTTAAACACTCCCAAGAGTTTTAATTTGATAAAACTGAGTTAGAGAGGACCAAGGCACTAATCCTGACCCCTTAGGATTCCTGAGGAGCAGAAACACATGTTAATCTAAAGCAATTGTGCCACAGAAAGGTGAAATTCAGTGGTGAGAAAATTGAATTTTATGGGTTTTGTTCCTCAGGTTTTCCGCCCCAGGGGGCAGGTTTGCTGCAGCCATCTGGTCTTCGGTTTTAAATGTTTTCTTCCTTAGAAATAAGCCAGTGAAAAAGGGAGAAAATGTCAAAGGAAGAGATTCAGAGCCATGGTAGTTCTTGTTGTCACACTCCAAAAAGCTCTCAACGCACAAACCTGCCCATTTTGGGCTGGCAGCTCCGACCAAAAAACCTCCTGCTCTGTGTTAAAAAGGAGTGGAAAATGTACTGTAGGATGTTTACGCACAATATGCTGTGATAACTTGCTGAAGAGTTAATTATGTACGTTTCACTGAGTAGTTAATGATTGTAAGGAGACAAAAGTGTCTATTTTTACCTGCCAGGACTTGTGAATGTTGCTGTTGATGTGTTGGTGGTCATGAGGTTTTTTTTATCACTGCTAAAATTCAGGTCTGTAATTTAGGGGTCCCTTATTCCCATCGAGTGGGTCCTTGTTTTGGCCATGGGATGGAGCTTTGTCCTTCTCTGCTGGCAGCAGCATTTGTGCCTCAGTGCTTTAATTAAAGCCTAACTTTAGCCTTTTTCTGGTGTATTTCAGCCTCTGAAAAGTGTGTGTTTTTATAATACACGTGTCTAGAGCAGAGCAGCAGCAGATTTGTGGTAAGGTCATTGCTCTGAGGGTGAATCACACCTGCCAGGAGAGGTGCCAGGGTCCTGCTGAGCCCTGCTGGGGTGATGCCAACGAGCCCAGGCATCTCCTGGCAGGTGCCTGTGCCAGGTATTTCCTTGAAATCACCTGATTCCCTTGGCACTGTGCATGCAAACACCCCAGGATAAACAACCTTTGCACAATGGGAGGTTTTGTAGTTTTGACTGAAGAGGATTAGGAGCAGCTCGTGCTGTCAGTGGGGCCAGAGCTGGTGTCGTGGGCTGGGCAGGTGGAGGAGATGGATTTGGAGGTGTGAGCATGGCCTGGCACCTTGGAGAGCATTTCACCATGAGTGGAGGGTTTTCTGGAACCCTGTGGTTCTCTGTCCATCTGTTTCTAGCAGTGAAGGTGGTGGTGGCTGCTGTCACCTTCAGTGAGCAGTGGCAGGGCCACCCATGACCTCACTGCGGGGAAAAACCATCACTTGTGCAAAACCTGCTCCATCTCTGCTGCCAGCAATGGGGGCAGTTGGAAAATGGGCAGAAAAAGGCTTGACCCCAGGCTGGGTGTCTTATTTGTGTACACTGGCTGTGACCTCAGAGCTGCCACCTCTGTCAGGCGTCCCCTTCCCGGCACTGGGTGATGGGGAAGCCTGGCCTGGGGGCCAAGGACCATCTGTGGGATGGGAGGCACCAGCACCAGCCATGCCCAGGACCCACCTGCTCTGGGGGATGTCCCCAAGCCTCCCCCTGTGCCCCTGTAAAGGTGCAGGGTGAGCAGTGCTGGTGCCACCTCCACCCCTGGGCACTGTTTGCAGGCTGCCCTCTGTATTTGTGTTTGGTGATGGGGATGTTACCCATCTGCTTGTAAACTTTCCTGCTCTACTGCCTTCCAATGGTTTGTTTTACTTTGAAAAAACCACAGTGTATGTCAACTTGTGCTGTATGTTGTGTACTTTGTGCACTTGAGCATAAATAGCCAGCAGTGTTTATTTACAATAAAGAGATTTTAAAAAGTCCAGGCCGTTTCCTCTGTTCTTTTCCATTGTTTGCTCTAACTCTCCCCACAGTGTGTTGGTTTTCTGAGATAGTGGTGAATTCAGGGAGGCTGGAATGTGTTTGGAGAAAGGGGTGGTGGGGGTGTCCCTGGGTTTTGGGATTTGAGTTGGAAATGGGGAATCTTACACCCTGGTGCTCTTCTCCTTCCCTCATCAATTTAAGGGTGTTTTTATTGGAGCTATTGGAATTCAGAATTTCAGGTTTTCCATGGAACTCTTAGGGGTAGGAATGCTTTTCTTAGAGCACATCTCTTTTTCTAGGAGGAAAAAGAAAGTCAAGAAGAGCAACTGGTGTGACTCTGATTTCCAGCATCTGCAGCTGGAAACCAACTGGTCCCAAAGTGACCAGCCACAGCCTGAAGAGACCTTAGGTGTGGTCAAGGAAAACTCCTTTTTCTCCTGTTTACCCCACTGCAAGCTGTGGGTTGAGGAGGTCTCAGGGGTGTTGAGCAGCTGCCAGAACAGAAGGTGGTTTTTGGTGTGGCTGATGCCCACAGCCAACATGCAGATGCTGAAGAACCTCCTGGGTGCCCCTGGGGAAGCTGCTGACTTTTGGGCCCACAAATTGGCTTGTTCTGAGTCATTTGGAAAAATACAAATCTAGAAAGCCTGTGTTTGTGATTAACTGGATTCCTGTAAGTAGTTTGTAGAGGGTTGTTGAGCAAGTCTCTGCTCGTGCAGCCTCCCATTGTGTTCTGCAGAGAAGGAACTAAACCAGGTGAGCTCCAGGTGAACTTTGGCAAGGTGATATATCCTGCTCACTGGAGGGATGTGGTAAATCCCTTTAGATTTGGCAGCACAAACCAATACCTGCAAGAAGCACAGCCTGGGCTAAGAAGTCCATCACCAGGTGTGTTTGATGGTGACTCCAGCTTGGATGAAGCTGTGAAGGGATGGTTGTTGTGTCCCTGTTGAGAAGACCCCCCCAGTGTGCCTGAGGTCCAGCACTGACTGTGCCATTGCTGCCCAGTGGAGCAGCTCAGCGAGGATCATCTTGACAAAGACTTGGCAACTCCACACACAAAAAACCAAATAATTTCAACATCTGCTTGGGTTGCATTCAGTTTTCTAGTGTTTTGTTTTCTGGGTTGGATAAACTACTTCCTTCTTGCTCGGGAGGAGTTAATGATTTATGGGTCAGCTGGCATGACTCTGGTTTCTGCAGAATTCTGCAGGAAGCTTTTCTCCATGGAGCCAGAGCTGAGCATGTAGGCGTATCATAACTCCTCCTTTAGGAGCCTGGGGACCAGGGGAGAACAGTCACTGCTTTGTCCTGCAAGTGCTCACCACTCCAGGTCTCCATCTCCTGCTTCCAGACCTCCAGGTAAGACGACTTTGAGCCACACAGCTTGAAGTGTTGCTCTTGGGAGGTGGGTTGGAGCTTCTGTGCAACTCCAGCAGGCACAAAGGTCAGGAAATGAAATCAATTTATGCCAGGAGTTGTAACTAGAATTGAAAGAAAGGCAGAGGAATGAAAGAGCCAAGGGAAGTGTTGGGTTTAGGGCAGAAAGCATCGAGGAAGACCTTTGTTCCCAGGAGGAAGGCAGGTACTTGGGGCATATGTAACATTAGGAGAGTTTAGGCTCATAAATGATCCTGGATAACACAGAGAGGACTTTTACTGATCTCTGGGGTTGCCAGGTTAGTGCAAATTGCAGGGAAATTCCATTTTGTAAAGTGATTTGATTGATTTGTATGTTTTATAGCTTTACTCAGTTAATGTTTGCACAAAACTGATGTAACTTTTTGCTTAGATCCTTCTCTCTCTCTCTCTGAGGGCAATTTATTGTTAGGGGACTGCACTGGTGACTCCAGCAGGATTTCATCTGACTAGGAATTTACCTCCAAGAGATTCATTGCTAAAAATAAATTGTTCTATCCATAAAATAAGTTTCAGGGAACTTTTTACGGAAGGCACACACAAACTCCTGGCCCTGCAAGTATTAGATTGGCTGGGAAGAACACTCTGTTGGCAATATTATGGTTTAAAGTTGAACTTGAACCTGACAAAGAAGTGTTTATTCTATGGTTTGAGTGAAGATGTTACTCTGTCTTGGGGTTTTTTTTTCACTTCCAGGAAAGGAATTCAACTCCTGCTCCTTTGCTCCCCAACCACGACTGTAGGAACCACTCAGGGATGGAGAAATAAGACCTGTTCCTACGAGCTGTGCTTACCCTCAGTGTTAAATACCCCTGCACTGTTTTTGCAGATATTTGGCCCAGGAGAAGAATGTGGTAACATCTGTGGAATCTCCAGTTAGGGATAAACATGTCAGCTTTGGAGCCAGGGAGGCAGAGGGATCGTGGTGCTGTCCTGGGCTCACTCCTCACTGCTGCTCTCATTGTGGCTGTCCAGGGTGAGTGAGTCCCTCAGGATAAACTGAGATCCCTTGAAGGAAAACCTTCTCCTGGGTCTCACAAGACTTGGATCCTTCTCTTCTCCTCATTGCCTTTGCATTTCAAGAGCATTGTCAATCTTTGTGATCAGAATCCATCTTCCTCTTTTTTTTTTTCCTTTCTGTGGAAAGTAGATACAAAATTATTCTAGCTGAGAAAGTGCAATGATTTGTACTAACTGGGGATAAAAAAATACTTAATCTGGACTTTGTGACCATCCTTTGAAACGGCTGGGTGAGGTGTGAGGAGCAGGACCTGGAGGGGTGATGCTGCTCCCAGTCCCTGCCTGCCACAGCCATCCCCAGTCACGGGCTGCACTTCTCCTCTTTGCTTTGAGGAGTCTTTTGAGTGTCCTCACCTGGACCTTCAGAGTGAATGAGGCCTGAAATCCCAGTGCTTTTGCTCCCAACACCTTTCTGATGGAACCTTTCTGAACAGACCTTTTCTGTTGGTAGGTCTCTGTGATCCCCCACCACGTCTCCAAACTGCAGAGCTCAAGGAGCAGCACCCGGGCACTGCCACATTTCCCTACAATTTCAGGGCAGAATATGTCTGTCGTCCAGGTTATGTGAAAAAAATTACTACCCCCACTGTCCTTATTTGTGGAAGGAATGGGATGTGGTTTGGACCAAAGGACATGTGTGCACGTGAGTATATTTTGGGTTGACTTGGTCTTTCTGGTCTAGTGGAAGGTGTCCCTGCCCGTGGGAGGGGGTTGGAAAGAGATGATTCTGTGACTTTTGCTGACTTTTGATATGTTTGTTTGCTGATGCTGTCAGCTCATTTTGTTGGAGCAGTACCCAAAGTGAGCCCAGGGGATGGTGGGAGATGAGTGACATGACACAAAGCACTGGTTTTACTCCACTTAGTACTGGCAGCGATGGCAGGAGCTGAAATCTGCACTGCCTATGTTTCAGTGCTGACACAAAGGATGTTCTTCTGTTCAGGCACTTGGGAACTCTTGGGTCCAAAAAGGGATTTGACTTGCAGTAGGAGAATCCTTTGTTTGTGAAGAGACACTCTCATGCTCTCCAGGGTTACAGCAAACCCCACTTAGGCTGCAGAGGCAGCAGGTCATGATGCAAGTCTTGCCAGCATCGTGAAACAAGGAATAATTTCGGGTTGGTGGGGGGATCTGGAGGTCTCTGCTCCATCCCCTTGCTCAGTATTGGAGGAGTCTTGAAATAAGAGCTGACTGCAGTGCTGTTGTCCCCAGCCAAGCAGTGCACCTACCCCGGGGACCCACCCAATGGCAGACTCATCCTGGGAGAAAAGCTCACCTTGGGCTCCTCAGTGAACTTCACCTGCAACACGGGGTAAGCCAGGAGAGCTGGGGCACGGTGGGGCCTCCTCTGCTCCAGCTGTTTGCCCAAGGTCCTTCCCCTCTGGATTAAAGCTGTGCTGGCAGAAGCCTCGCCAGTATAGGTAACTGTAGACTCTGATTGAAATACCTTCTAAGCTTTTCTTTGAGGGCTCTAAGACTGACTGACTGTTTTCATCTCCTGCTTTGAGGCAGTTCTTCCCAAACCATTCCCAGTGTTTCAGGATCTCTTTGAAGAAAAGCCATGAACACTGAGCTCAGAGCTGTAGGCGTAGCTCCAGCCAGCTGATAAGGGAGATGTTTTTCCTTGGAAACATGTCTCTTTTTTAATTTAAAAAATGCTTTTGCCAAAAGCCAGTGTGTCTTTGAAAAAATGACACTCATTACCAATCTCTGATCTGCTGTAATTGTGACAAGGAAGCCCAAAGCATCCTGATGGTGATGTTATTGGGAATACATCAGGACTGAGTTTGCTGAGTAATTCCCTCTCCCCTGTTTCACACAGGTACAGACTGCTTGGAAGTTCTCAGATTAATTGTGTGATTAGAAGCGGGGCTGTTACGTGGGACAGAGATATTCCCATCTGTGAGGGTAAGTAGAGTTCCTTAATTACCTATTATCTATCCCTTAATTATCTGGAATGTGGCTGGGGCCAAATAAAGATGTTGCATTGTTCTGCAGATGATTTTGGCATTTCAATGCATGGTGGTGCCTGGAAAGACATTTTTAATTTGTGTTTTCCTTCCTGGAACATGCTGCAGAAATATTTATTAACTCTCTGGGAGTGAGGCAGCTGCATGTGAGACTGGAATATCCCCAAACCTGTCGGTGCCTGGTCAGAGCTGTGCTGACTGTGGGCTGGTGTGTGGCTCCCTCGAGACCTGCCCTTAATTTCTGACCCTTTTGGCACCTTGTGTTTCAACTTTTTTTTCTTCCCAGACCTTTGGTTTAAAACAAATTATTTCTCTCTTCTTTCTTCCCATTACCCTTTCCCTGGATTCCCCAGTGATACCATGTGAACCCCCTCCAGCAATAGCTAATGGGGAGCACAGTGGGATGGACAAGGAGGATTTTGTGTATGGAGACTCCATCACTTACCGGTGCCACAGTGCCAGGAGGGCAGAGAGACCTTTCTCCCTGGTGGGAGATGCCTCTATTTTCTGCACAACCAAGGATAATGTCAATGGTGTGTGGAGCAGCCCAGCTCCAGAATGCAAAGGTGAGCTGCTCCCACACACAGGACCTGCACGCAGCAGCTCTGGCCCTTTCACAACCCCTGCTCCTGCTCTGCTGAGCTATTTTCTTCCATGGGGCCTTCTCTCTCCTTCATCTTGCTGCGGTCACTTCTTCCAGATGAGACCCTCTGAGCCTGGTAGATGTGACAGGAATTAGGGGCTCCCATCATGGTCAGCAAGGACATGGGAATGGGATTTTATTGGTGTTCACAGACCAGATGATGCATCTTACCTGCCAGCTTGTGCAAAATGCAACACCTCCACAACCTGCTGTGGCACCTGCTGCCTTCCCTGTGTTCTGGTTATGCTTTGCCTTAATGAAAAACATCAGCTGCCTGGTCACATCCATTTTCAGCTTTTTTGGTGGACATGTCTAACAATGAGAATGTTTTCAGTACCCTCATCTCCCCTCTTGAGCCTAAGTGCTGGTTCCCTAAGTGGTGGCATTTCCCTGGCACAGTGGTGACCTGTGAGCCTCCAAGGGTGGAGAATGGGAAGCTGCTGAGTGGGTACAGGTTTGAATACACCTACGGAGACACCGTTGGGTTCGACTGTAACTTCCGCTACACCTTGAACGGCAGCGACACCTCCACGTGCAGGGACAACGGCCTCTGGGACCCCCCTCTGCCCCTCTGCCAGCTCAGTAAGTGTGATGGTCCCACCACTGCTCCACCTGCCCTCCAGCAGCTTTGCTTCAGGGAATTCTACAGTCATTAAGGGTGGAAAACACCTCCAAGGTCATCAAGCCCAACCTTCGACTGAATCCAGCCATGCCCACTAAAGTTCTCACAAAGCATTAAGTCATTAGGGTGGCTCTAAGATTGAAATTTTGAGGGTTTATTTAATGTTTCCAAGTTTGTTGTTAGAGCCTCTGATAGTATAAACTTGATCAGAAATCTTATGTCTTCATTTGTCTTCTTTACCATTCCTGAACTTGGGTCATTAAGTGACCTCAGAATGAACAGGGACCCCCTGAGTTCTACCCAAATTCTCTTGTAGCATCACGGGTCTCCTTGCTGTCCCACTGACAATGTCCCTAAGTTGATGTCTCACCCCCAGGCAGCTGTGAGGATCCTCCAGATGTGTACAATGCCATTAAAGCCAGACTTGCTGGCAATCTGTTCCCTGTGGACACTGTGGTCACCTACGAGTGCCGGGAGGGCCACCAGTTCAGCGCGGGGGAAACCACGCGGCACATCAGGTGTCTGCCCAACTTTGAGTGGAGTGAAACTCCTCCACCCTGTGAAAGTAAGTGCTTGTCCCTTTGTTCACCAGCTCTGTATTTTAGTCCTTTAATCCTCCAAAAGAAGCCATTGGGGTGTCGAGGGTCCTTTGTTCCTCCAACGGGGAGGCTGCATGGCAAATATTCCATCACCCAGGATGGACCAAGGGTGGTTTGGGGGCAGATTTAATGTCATGATACATCTCTGTCCTACAAAATGTTCTTCCTTCTTCTCACAACGAACTGCTGTTGGTTTCACATGGTTTCACACTTGCTAACATTTGTCACTTCTCAGGAATTCGTTGCTCGAATCCATACATCCCCTACAGAAAGCACAAGTGGGACGAGAAAGACTACTATGGGTATGGACACAGACTGGAAGTTACGTGCAAAGATGGATTTGTTTTCAAAGGTCATGGCAGCAGCATCACACTTCGGTGTGGGAGTGATGGCACGTGGGATCCAGAAGCACCAGAGTGTGTGCCAGGTGGGACAGCTTGTGGAATGTTGATTTGGTGACTGCTTGGTTTTGACTGCAAGATTTGGGTTACTCTGTACAGTGTGATGTCTACTGACAGTCCCAAAAAAATTGGCAAGTGGCCTTAGATGATGATGGGAAAAGTCAAAGAGAATTTTGCTCCACTGCCATGTGTCCCCTGATACCTAGTTCTCCTGTGTTAACTTGGGATATACAGGTAGCAAAAGATCCAGGTGGATCATTATATTGCCTGGGGATTGCCTTGGAAAAAGTACAGGGTCTTGGCAGAGCTGAGGGGGTGCTGGGGGAAGTGGCCTGCAAAGGGTGGTGTGTTGGAAGCTTCTAGAGGGTTAGAAGCTTCCTAGGAAGCCTGGGAGACACTTACCCAGCTGGAAGAGGATGTGGTTTGTGTTTTGGGATGGTTTGCTGAATCATGAGGCTTGGGAGCAGCAGATGTTCTCCATGCATTTCCCCTCAGAAGAAAATTCAACAGCATAAATAACTGGTACTGCTCCAACTCCTAACCCAGCAATGGGCACCACAGCAATGCTCTTGAGCTGCTGGAAGCAACCTGAGCCCAAAAGCACAGGAAAACCTTGCCAGGAGGAAAAGAGCCTGTTCCACCCCCCAGGGCAGCCAGCATTAGAGCATGGACAATTCCTTGTCCTGGCTCTTTAGGGTTACAGAGGAATCACTGAGACCTGCACTTGGATAAGAGTCATCTTTTGTCCAGGGTTCTTAGTTCTTGGTAACTCTTCTCCACACAAAGCAGCATCACTGGAATTCTTTCTGGAAATCCGTGACATCCTTTATTTTCTGTTGTTTCTAGAACCTCGTTGCTCAAAGCCAGACATTCATCATGCAGAAGTGGTTTATAAAAGCAAAAATGACTACGTGGTTGGGACCCGGGTGAGGCTGGAATGTGATGAGGGATATTTGCTCCGGGGCTCAGACTCCACTGAGTGTCAGGCTGATACAACCTGGGCTCCTGAGTTGCCCTTTTGTGACAAAGGTACGTGTGACACACAGGTGAGAAGAGTTCCTGTGTGTTGGTGTTAAGAAACAGCCACCAGTAGGTGACCTGCCTTCAGCATCTCCTGGGGAATAGAGGTGATGGTCAGCAGCTCACAGGCTGAGCTGGGTGTCCTCTCCCTGGAGATGGATCATAGAATCAATAAGGTTGAAAAAGACATTCTGGATCATCAAGTCCAGACTGAATCCCACCATGCCCACTAAACCATGACCCCCAGTGCCACACCCACATGTTTTTTGAACACTTTCAGGGATGGTGAGTCCACCACTGGAAATATCCTAATGTAGACATGACCCAGGTAGGAGCTGAGTGAGAAGTGGGAGCCTTGAGCTGGTGTAAGAAGCCAGGCAGCAACTTCTGGTGAATTTGCCTTACAACAAACATGAAGTGAACTTTGTATTGATTTTAATTCCCACCTGAATATGATAAGAAACGTGCACTTATCAACTGCCTTTATTCCACAGTGTGTGGCCCCCCTCCACCAGTCTCCAACGGGCAGCACTCTGGCTTGAGTGGAAAGCAGTTTGTCTATGGTACCAAGGTGACCTACACCTGTGAAAAGGGCCTGTCCCTCATCGGGGATGAATCCATCTACTGCACCTCTGATGATGGGGAGAACCTGGCATGGAGTGGACCTGCTCCTGAGTGCAGGGGTGAGTGGTTTCTCCTGTAGGGATCTCCTGAATTCAGAACCTGGCTAAGCCCCAGCTCCATGACCTGCTCAGCTCCAGGAACTCCAAACCCGGAGAGGATTAAGCAGTGCAGCTCCTGTGCCAATGTCTCGACACCAGGAGCTGTTCATTAACACCTCAATTATTGCACTTGAGTACAAAACTGCTGCAAGAGCATCAGGAGGAGCAGCTCTGCCCCCCTGACCTGCTCCCTGCTGTCCCTGGGAAGGGCACCAGCCAGACCCTGCTCCCACCTCTGCTCTCTCCCCACAGCCGTTCGATGCCCCAAGCCCGTGATTGAGAAGGGAAGGGTGACCCCCCAGAGGTTCACCTTTCCCTATGGAGTGGCCCTGCGGTTCTCCTGTCATGAAGGCTTCTCCCTGAGTGGTGCTAGAGAGAGCCAGTGCCAGGCTGATGGCACCTGGGACCCCCCTGTGCCCACCTGCCAGCCAGGTGAGTTCCAGGTGGGCAGATGCCCCTCACAGCCTGGGGATGCTGCTCTGTTGTGTCACCAAAACCAGGTGGAATTTGCAGAGCATTTTCCCCTCCATCTCCTCCCTTTAAGTTACTTTTTACCTTGCCTTTCCCTTTCAGTTCAGTGTTCCAAACCCCCACGGGAGGATGATTTAGTGATTCGCCCAACCAAATTGTGGTACGCAGTGAATGAAACTGTGTCCTTCTCCTGCCAGCGTGATGGACGACCAGGGCTGCCTTCCAAAACTACCTGCTCAGCTAATGGCACCTGGATCCCACCAGCCACGTGTGTAAGTGCCACCACCTGCCCAGGTTTTCCTCTATCTTGCCCCATTTATAGTCTGGAATAGCTTTGGTCCAACTTCTTGAAGGTGATTGCTTTGTCACCCTGCAGTGGAGTCTCATGCTGTCTTTGTTTTGGTTCTTTTAAAGAAAAAGGATGATACCTGTGAGAGGATTCTCCAAAATAAAGGAGCTTTCCAGTGTGGAATTCCTCTGACAGAACTGAAAACCCTGCTGGAAGTCCAGAAACTCTACCTGGAGATCCAGAAACTTGAAAAGGAGCTAAAAACCAGAGCAAACAGCTGAGTGGTGTCACTGGTATTGTAAGAACTATCCTTTCCATAATGGTACTGACTGAGGATTTTTTTATGACTCTGTAATTCGTGCTAATGCTTAAGCAGCCAAAACAAAATTTAGCAATTGGCCACTGAACAGGTTTGGCCACACGAGGAGTCAAAGTGACTTCTGACTCATTCTGTTAGAGCTCACCAGCTTCACTTTGCACATCACTTTATACCTTTTAAAGCTTTGCATTTAGATCTGTTTGTTACCCTGACAATGCACAGTTAAAGGAACTGAGTGGAAAGGAAATTTTTGTGGTACAAACAGGCATGGACATGGTGAGAAGTCACCAACCCACACTCACCTCTTCTGCTGCACCTCTTCAGTCCACTGGAACCCATTGCTGCCCAGTGCATTCATTATGGTGAACAACCACTCCACTGCATAATTAGTTTTCTTGTGGCCAAGAAAACTTCTAGCAAAACAAAACTGCCAGGTTTTCTTCCCAAGCAGGATGGATGGCTCCAAGGACATGGCAGTGCCACATCTTTGTGTGTGCACCAAGACCAAATAAAAGTGGAAAGAAAGAAATGGCTGGGGCTTTTTTTCTGCACCATCCAGTAAAGGGGAAGTGCTGTGTGAACCATGTGTCTTGTGATGGGACCAGGACTCCTTCACCATAAGATTACAATAAAACTGCAATTGCAATGATAGCTCTGTCTGTCTTTTAATAATTCTGTCCTGCCTATAGTAAAGGGTAGTATTTATGTAATATATATGAAGTATATACAAAGTGCATAAATAAATGTTGCTTGGTAAGCATGGAGGGTGCTGTTCCCTGAGCAGAGGGGTGCTTGGGGGTGTTTGCACAGCAGCCTGTCCTGGGGTAAATGCACTTCAGAGACGAGGCCAGAATGCTGCACAGTGCTTCCAGCTGGAAAATACCTTTATTCCCTCTTTTCCCACCAGGAAAGAAGGCAGAGCAGCCTTCCCTCCCAATGCACAACGTTGCTGGAGAGCTCAGGGAGGGCAGCCCTGGCCTTGGGCAGGTCAGAAGGGCTGGGGAGGGGGTGGTGTCAGCATGGTTTGCCTGGCCTTTCCTCAACTTCCCACAGTTGCTTCCCCTTCCCCATTGGGTTGTCGGCAGGGAGAGGATCTCTTGTTCCCACCGAGCTGGTCTGGCAGCATCTCACACCATGCCAGGGCTCCTCTGCCCTCTGGGGCAGCTCCTGGCACTGGAGGTGCTTGTGCTGCTGCAGCCAACCTGGGGGCGTGGTGAGTGTTTTCCTCTCCTTCTTTTCTTTGCTTCTGTGGCTCAGCTTTGCTTTCGAGGGCTTTGGGAAGACCTTATAGCACCTTTCAGCACCTAAAGGGGCTTCAAGAAGGTGGGAGAGGGATTTCTCACAAGGCACAGAGTGCTGGGACAAAGGGGAATGGCTTTAAGGTGTAGATTGGATATTGGGAAGAAATTTTTCCCTGTAAGGGTGGTGAGGTTCTGGCACAGGTTGGGCAGAGAAGCTGTGGCTGCCCCATCCCTGGAAATGTGCAAGGCCAGGTTGGATAAACTTAGAGCAACCTGGGCTAGTGGAAGGTGTCCCAGCCCTTGATAGGGGGGTGGAACGAGATGAGCTTTAAAATCCCTTCCAACCCAAACCATTCCGTGATTCTGTGATTGTTTCTGTGATACCAAGGCTGATGCCTCCGGCCTGAGGCAACCCACAGACATGCTAAATGCAGCTGCTGCATTATCAGACATCCCACGGGCTGACCTCAGAACAGAAGTGCAGGTCTGCTGAGTAATCAATGTCTCTAGGAAGGGGAATAACTCAGCTTCTGTCTGGAAGTTGATGGTTCTTTTAAAAAGAAATCTTTTGAGAAACTGCTCGAGTGTGCAACCCAGCACCCTCTGTTCCCAGGAAAGGGCAGAAATAGTGTTTGATTTTGTGGAAAAGAGACCTTTACACATTTGGAGTGCTATTGGTGACTGCTCAAGATACTTATTAACCCCTAAACTCTCTGCCTTAATTGCTGCTTTGTGTTCTCTCACCATGTAGAGCTGCAGTGACAGTAAGACCACCGCTGAAAAGCCCTTTTTTCCCTTTTCTTTGGTGACCCACAGAGGTCCAGTGTCGAGTGCTCAATATTCGCAATGGGCGGCTGAAATCTGCCCACAACTTCACGGCTGGCAGCACAGCCACGCTCGAGTGCGATGCTGGCTACAGACCCGCAGGTGCCACCACAGCACGGTGCCAGCACGATGGCTCCTGGTACTCACGGGTGCTCGCCTGCATCCCAGGTACACACAGATCTCCCTCCTCACCTCTGCCGGCTGTCATTACCTGCTTGTGTTTCCCTAAAAGCACGTGCAGTGCTTGCTGGAGGGTGGGAAGCACCTTTGGGTGGCAGGAGTCCCTCTGCCCTTGCATCGCCCTGGGGAGTGTGGCAGGGCTGTCCCTTATTGTGGGGCACCCCAGTGGTTCAGTGTCTTGTACTCAAAAATGTATGAAAATATGGATTCTTATGAAGTTTACATCTTTTGGTGAATTATCCCCATTCTTTCCCCCTCTCTGTTCACCTCATACCCCACTGCAGTGGGGTTGCTGCTGTGCCTCGCTGCTTTCTGGGGTTACCACCAAGGCAGGGCTCAGCTTCATCCCTGGGGACACCTCCCACCTCTGAGGGTCCCTGCTGTCCCCTGCTCTGGCACCAGGTCAGTGTTCCTACCCTCCTGCTGTCGAGTATGCGGATGTAAACCATCGGCGTGAGTTTCTCGTGGGGACAACCCTGACCTACTCCTGCCGTGAGGGATTCACTCCCATCCCTGGAGTATCTCCAACAACTACTTGTCTTAAAAATTTCACATGGACTCCAGTCCCCAGGCTTTGCCAGAGTAAGTACAACATTTCCTTTGCTTGCAAAGCATCAGCTTAATAACACTGTTTTGAAAACACCCGCTGGTGCAGCTGTGCCAAGCAGGGCTTTGTGGAGCAGCTTTGGCTCTCACTGGTAATAATTTTGCTGTTCAGAGGGTGGCGTGGCTGCAAAAGAGTTGTTTCAGCTCCTGCTGGTTATTTAGCTCTTCGAACAATGATGCAATGGTGCAGTCAGTGACATGCCATCCCCTCAGCACAATTTATAGGTAATCACAGGGCTCAGATTGTTCTGCCTTACAAGAGAAGTGGTTGTTATTGTATAAATTACCATCCGTGAGCATGCCAGGTCTGGTTGGAGCCATCTGTTGGCATTAACAGGCTGCCTGGCAGGTTCACTGGGTCAGCAAACCATCACTGTGGGAAACCTTCCCTGTGTAAATGTTTCCTTTCTGATGCTGCTGTTCCTCAGAGGTGCAGTGTCCCATCCCTGTTATCCCCCATGGGAGAGAGACCAGCCCCAGGAAAACCGAATACACCTTTGGGCACCAGGTGGAATTTCAGTGTGACCCTGGCTACATGCTGAAGGGCAGCCAGAGGACCCAGTGCTCGCCTGATGGGACATGGAAACCCCCCCTCCCATACTGTGACAGGGGTGAGTGTGAACAGTGTGAGCATTGTGGGGCTGGGAATTGCATCCAGGGGTAGAAACAGCAGGGAGAAAATCACATGGCTCTTCAGAGAAGGTGTGAGGAGAAGGAGCCCCAGCCACAGCATTAAAGGGCTTTAATGTTTTCATCTTCTACCAAAACTGTAATTAATTAAACACACTGATTAATGGGACTTGCAGCCATTTCTCAGAGCACTGTTGAAGGGGTTTATGGTACCATTCCCTGACCTACTTTATGAGCAGGATCGTTTCTCATGGCAAACAGGAGGGGACAAGGGAAGGTTGGCTGAATGGGAGGGGATGGGGGCACATGATGTAGTATTGGGGCTGGCAGGTTGGGTTTGTTAGCTGGGGCAGTCTGGGAACACTGGCAGAGCCAGGGCCAAAGCTGGCAAGAAGGACTTTGAGGGGAGCAACATTTAGAGTGAACATCAAGAACCCACCTCTCCTGTTACTTCCCTGCATTCTCTCTCCCTAATGGAATGAAGAAAACCTTAATTTTCCCTTTATGCTCTCACAGTCTGTGATCCCCCTCCAAAAATTGCCAATGGGAAGCACTCTGCCTTGGGGACTAAGCGGTTCCCATATGGCTTTGAAGTCAAGTACACCTGTGTGGAGGATCTGTCCCTCATTGGGGACGAATCCATCTACTGCACCTCCTATGATGGGGACAACCTGACATGGAGTGGACCTGGCCCGGAGTGCAGGGGTGAGTGGTTTCTCCTCTATGGGACCAGGCTGAAGGCAGGACCTGGGTGCAACACTCGGCACAACGGGGTTCAAAGTGAGCAGGGCTGCTTGGAGATCCTGCTTCCTTCACAGGCTCAGCAGCTCCAGGGTGGGAAGATCCATCTGGAAATGGGACATTCTGGTTCTCCTGAGTGGTGGGAGCAGCTCTGCCCCCCTGACCTGCTCCCTGCTGTCCCTGGGAAGGGCACCAGCCAGACCCTGCTCCCACCTCTGCTCTCTCCCCACAGCCGTTCGATGCCCCAAGCCCGTGATTGAGAAGGGAAGGGTGACCCCCCAGAGGTTCACCTTTCCCTATGGAGTGGCCCTGCGGTTCTCCTGTCATGAAGGCTTCTCCCTGAGTGGTGCTAGAGAGAGCCAGTGCCAGGCTGATGGCACCTGGGACCCCCCTGTGCCCACCTGCCAGCCAGGTGAGTTCCAGGTGGGAGCTGTGCCCGTGGCTCCTGTCGCACTGCAGAGGGGTTGGGGGGCAGCACTTCACAGCTCTGTCTGTCCTCAGGGCTCCCCAAGCACCTTCCCCTCTTTGCAGAAGAAATAAACTTCCCAAAGCTGATGTTTAGCAGGCAGTAGTTAAGTTTTTCTTGGCACTCATGTAGAAAGGAGGCTCTGAGATGGGTGGGGACTTCACTGTCTTCCTCTTCAGTGCATCAAATGTGCACTCCTACCATGGGGGTGCCTGAATTGAGACACTGCCAAAAATCAGCAAATTCGTACCAGGTTCACACCACCTCTCAGGGGCTGCTCTGACCTTCACCCTCCCCTCTTGAAGGGCCTGGGAAGTATTCTTGCTTTCCTTTTTGATTTCACAGCTCCACAAATTGAAGTTGCTCTGCATTGGCTCAGTCTTTACAAACTTCAGAGTTCTGTTTTGCCCCTGTAACACTGATCCCCTTGCTGCTGGGGGTTTGCCTTTCAGTTCTGTGTCCACAACCACAAGTGGCCTACGGAAGGCTGAAAAGCCCTTTGGATGATAAAACCTGGTACCAGATCAATGAAACTGTTATTTTTCAATGTGCCCCTGGATACCAGTTTTCAAATGATGGAAACCTGGCTTTGGATGACTTTTGGACAGCCACGTGCTTGCCTGGTGGCAACTGGACACCATTGCCCAAGTGTGTAAGTACCATAGAACCACAGAATGGTTTGGGTTGGAAGGAACCTCAAAGACCATCCAATCCCACCCCCCTGCCATGGGCAGGGCCACCTTCCACCAGCCCAGGTTGCTCCAAGCCCCATAGTCTGGCTGAGTCCCTGGGTGGATGCTGTCTGGCTTCTAATATGAAAAATATTTGCCTAAACTTCTTACAAACTTTTGCTTTCTGGTGTGGATGAGGATGCAGCCCGTGTTGGGGTGTGTTGGGACAGGTCAGCCTCAGCTAAGGGGTGGGTGGCTCTCCATCTGCTGCAGTGAAACCTTTAAAGCTTGTTTTCTGGGTTTGTTTTACCCTTTAACAGGAGAGAGAAGGTGATGCTGATGTATGTGAAGAGGTGCGTTATATCAAATCGGTCTTTGAATGCGGTGTGCCTGCTGCAGAAATGAAAGCTCTGCTGGAAATACAAAAACTGTTTCTGGAGATTAAAAAATTACAGGTGGAACTAGAAAACTAGAACAAATCTGGAGCTCTGTAATGCACCGTAACAATCATATTTCCTTCAGTGAACACGCAGTTTGTGCAGTCACAGCCTCTCTAAAAAGGCTCTGGATGATTTTATGGTTTATGTTTGCTTACCTAGAGCCAGAAAAATTATCACCAATGCATAGGTGGTTGCTTTTATCAAGTTAGATGCCAGAACAAGGAGTGGTTTTTACTCTTTACTTTAAATCTGACAAGCTTGATTTGCTCTTTAATTAATATGTTGTTTCACATTTTATATTAGGAAATATAACAAGAAATTAAATTGAGCTTATTTAAATCGTTGTGTTAAGTGTGATAAGCTGAGACAAGGGGGACTGAAAGCCACAGAAGCTAAGTTTTCAGAGGTTGTGTCTGAAGGTGCTTATTCTGGAATCTTCTGGCTGTGGTTTGTGTACACCCTGCACACTGCTAGAAATAGTGGTGAAGTGTTCAGCTATGTGATTTCCTGTAAATCCAGCTCTTGATTTCTATTCTTCTGCTTAAGAGCAGTTTATAAGAAGTGCATTTGTAAAGGCACTTTTGCTGTGTCCCTGGATTTAAAGCAGGCAACAGGTTTCTGGCCCTGTGTTGGTGTCATCTTCCATGTCCCTGTTTCTGGCAAGCAGATGCTAAGAATAGATGCTACAAGTGCAAGTGTAGAGAGCCAGGCAGCAAAGATTGTTCCTATTCCTCAATAAACACTGATCAGTTTGTGTCTGTCTGTGTTCCAGTGGTTACTCCTTCCCTGCAGCATTGCAAGAAAGGTGGGGGTTTATCCTTGTAATCTGTCATGTTGGCTGTAAATTAGGCAGATTTCCAGTGTGGTCCAGTGGTGGTTCTGGTGGAAAGCTGAGCCCTGGCAGCTGGCTCAGTCCTGGGGTGCTTGGGGAGCCACAGAGGGCTCAGCACAGCCCTGAGTCCTGGCAGCTGGATCAGCCCAAGGGGAGAAGGAGGAGCATTTACCTCCTGCACAAGTGATTTGCAGCAGTGCATCATTGCCATATGCTTTTATAAGTTATGAAAATTAAAGCACAAGACCCAGGGGAGAGATGGTGTCTCCCATCTTTGGGATGCATCCTGTGCTTCACCACACCCAGGTGAGGAGATCTGCAAGGAGAGGTGCTCCCAGACCTGCTCCAGTTCTCCCTGACCACGAGATGAGCAGGGCTGCACCCTCCCAGTGTGCCACCTCACTCCTCTCCACCCTGAGCTCATGTGGGACTGTGGTGCCTTCCTGTGCAGGGCTTGGCACACATTAAGTGTGAACAGAAACTGGGTGTTCCATCCTGCATGTTTCTGAGAGTGTGTTTGGGCAGTCCTGACTGATGTCAGATGGGATCTGGCAGAGGGTTAAAAAGGACACAGATGCATCTGCTCACACCCGTTCCTCATTACAAATGACTCAGACAATTGAGGAAAAAAAATAGCAAACAAAAAGGAAAATGCAGTTATTTGCTTCACTAACTCTGCTCATCTGTGGTGCATTACCTGCCAGCAAATGAATGAGTAGGTATTTCCCTACCCTAGCCACAGCTTGGGCTGGGAGGTCTCTTTTCTGCTCTAGGAACATGTGGTTTGGTAAAACTGTGCTGGTCAGTGCTCACTGCCACTTTTGGGACAAATAGAAGGGTTGAGTTACTCCCCCATCCCTCATGGTGGTGCAGGAAGACCAGGAGGCTCCAGGCTGTGGATGAGAGCTGTCCCCCACCCTGGCTGCTCTGTGTGTCCCAGACAGAAGGTTTCACTCTGTGGGTGTTCTGGAAAGGTTTCCACTGCTCCCAAGGCTCGGTGGAGTCTGCAGTGCATCTCCTCCCAGCTTTGGAGATAGCCCCTGGAGCCAGGAGTGCTCCACAGAGGAGCACAGGGATTGCTGCAATGAAGTCTGGAGAACCAGCACTGGGCAGGCACCGAGGCATCCTGAGCTGTGGGACACCTGCCAGGGCACAGCAGTCTGGCCATCCCATGCTGCTCCTGGCCTTGCTGGGGCTCCTCAGCTTGCCTGTGGCTTGTGGTGAGTATGGGACCATGGGATGCATGGGGAGGACCAGAGAAACATGCCTGGATCCCACCTTGCTGCTCAAGGGCTGGGGTGGGTGATGCCACCACCCCCAAGTGTGGGGACCCATCGCTTGATGTTCTCCCAGCCCTGTGTGGTGCCTTTGCCTCCAGGCAAAGCCTGGACCATCCCAACCACCCCCCTGGGATGCTCCCTGGGGAAGGGCTCAGGGAGTGGGGTCCTCACCCACAGAGGTCTCCTCCTGGCACAGGTGACTGTGGGCCCCCACCTGTCATGACCTACTCCAGACCCTCCAGTGACGAGCACTCCAGCAGCTTCCCTGTGGGATCCAGGGTGACCTACACGTGCATCGAAGGTGCCCTCAAGATCCCTGAGCTGCCAGACATGGTGGAGTGCCTACCTGGCAACCGCTGGTCCCAGCTGCCCGAGCCCTGCGGCCGTAAATATCTCCCTCCTCCGAAACACAGCTCCTGCCCCTCGCTTGGCTGAAAATTCCTGCTCCTTCCAGGGGCTGCTCTGTGCTGGCACCGTCCCTCCTTGGCAAGGGACAAACCTGCTCTCCTTTGCTGCTGCTCCTCGGGGCTGCTGGTGGCTGCAGGCTCTGTCCCTCTGGGAGAGGGGCTGGAGCTCCTGTGCCCCCCAAGCCTGTGCCACCCCACAGCTCATGCATGAGGCTCCCAATGTCCCACTAACACCTCCCCTGAGCACTTAATGCCTCTCCATCAGCGCTTTGGTGCAATCCACAGTTTAGCACCCTGCTAAGGGAACAGGATTAACCTGCAGTGAGCACAAGGAGCTTTCCCAAGGTTTATTTTGCATGCTCCTGATGGGCAGCTCTTTCAGGGCAGCTTTCCTTGACTACCAGGAAGCTGCCCTGCCCCGACCAGGTTGTGGTTTGCTGCCCTGTCCAAGGAGGATGAGAGGATTAATTTCTTCCCTGTTGGGACCAACGTGACCTACGTCTGCCGTCCTGGCTACGAGAACACCTCGGAAAGTTCCCCCACCAGCACTTGCCTTGACAACCTGACGTGGTCAGAAGCTGCTGAGCTGTGCAGGAGTGAGATAGTGGTGTCTGCTCCACTCCCCAAAAAGCAACCTTGGAGTTCAGAGCAGGTTGGGTGGCTGCTCCCAACCTGCATCCCAAAATGCAGCCTGGTAGTTATCATCCCAACAGCTCCATTAATACAAAATGATGTGGATATTCCTTGCCATTCCTATTTAAAACTGAACAGCAGAAGTATCAATAATGTTTTGGTTTTTTTCTGCTGGCACAGACCTGGTTTGATTTTCATGGTAGGAAATGTTTGGTTGGACTCTGTGATCTTAGCGGTCTTTTCCAACCCTAATGAATTTATGATCCTAAAAGTGTTTGGGTTGGGCACATGCACAGGACAAACCCCAATTCACTATTCTAGCACTAAACCTCAAAATGAAGAGAAGACACGTTTCTTGGTGAAATCTATGGAATATTTAAGACTGATGATGTGGCAGCAATACATTTTTCATAGTTGAGTAAGTTGCTGCTAATTGTTTGAGAGGGAAACTAACTGAGACAAGCTCCTATAATGCTGTGAATAGTGCCAAAGTCACAGGTTTGGTGCCTGTATGGGCCATTCACTTAAGAGTTGGACTTGATCCTTGTGGATCACTTCCAAATCAGAATATTCCATGACTCTGTGGAACATTTCTGCAAATGCTCTTTGCCCTGTTGTGAGGTGTTCACTGCTGTGAACATGGAGCCTTCTGGGATCCACACCTTCCCTACACCCCTCTCTGGCTCCTGCCAGCTTGGCTGTGGTGCCTGGGAAGGGAAAGCTGGGGAGCCTTTGGGTATGACCCCTCTAAGCCTGTCCCTTAATCAGCCTTTTTTGTTTCCCCATGGCTCTGTGCCCTCAGAAAGGTCCTGTGGTGCCCCAGCAGCGCTGCCCGGGGGATGGACGGTGCCCCTCACTGACCTGCTGTTTGGTGCAAGAGCAAAGGTGTTCTGCGAGGATGGGTGAGTGATGGGGCACTGCCCACCCTGCTGCTGATGCTGGCATACAAAACAAGTTACTTCAAACATTTCAGCTTAAGATATTTGAGATGTATCGAATCAAAAGGGGTTGTGTTGGAATTTTTAAGCCCCAGTTGTGTTCAGCTGGGAGGCTGCAGTGAAGCACACTTTCCATCAGTCAGGGAGCTGACTCATGCCTGCTTTCAGTCAGGGCCCACATGCACTGGACTGTCCTGAAAACTCCAGCTCTTGCCACTCCAGCCAGTATTCCTCCCTCCCAACAGGAGCTAGCTGGCATCATCTGGCTTGTGATGCCCATCTTTAAATATAACAGAGGGGTTTATTTTCTCTCCCTTGGGATGGACATGGAGGAAATGACAGCATGTCCCACCCTTCTGGGGTTCAGCTATCCTTTGGAAATCCACACCAGGGTGGAGGGATAATGTTGTTCATCTAAGCACGATCAGATACTACCCAGCATGTCCAAAAGATGAGGTTTTCTGATCAGGAGGATGCAATTCAGAGATGGGGGAAGGTGTCAGCTGTCAAAACAAGAAGTATGAGCTTCCAGAAAGCCAGTGCAAAAGCCATTTTAATTAAATGTATTTTGATCCCTGTTGCCCCTCACTGGTCCCTGCTATACAAAGTGGATGCATTTGAATCCCAGCCTGGTTTGTTTTGGAAGGGACCTTAAATCTCATCTCATCCAACCCCCTGCCTTGGGCAGGGACACCTTCCACTATCCCAGGGTGCTTCAAGCCCTGTCCAAGCTGGCCTTGGACACTTCCAGGGACAAGGAGTCCACGACCTCTCTGGACAGAGACTCTTTGCAGAGACCAGCTGAGAAGGTGCACCAGCCATCTGCTGGCATTTGTTTTTTTGCAAAACTTTAGCAAAACAGCTACACCTGACCCACCAAAGAAGGTGCTGGGCAGGAGGTGGCCCTGGGGGACACTGAGGGGTTCAGCAGATCCAGTTAAGTGACCCAGGGAGCAGCAGCTGGGCTGAGCCCCAGCCTTTGGGGATGCTGTGTGTGCTGAGCAGGGAGCTCCTCCTCCTCACCTCCTCCCCGTGGGTGACAGCAGCGTGGGAAAGGCACGGGATGCCAGCAGCCTGAATCCCAGCACTGTCCTCCACCGGGAAGCAGGCAGGGAGAGAGTCCCTGATTCAGCAAAGCCCAGCCCTGAGCATCCGTGTGGGAACCCACATTAACCTCGGCACTGTCTGGCATTCCCTGTGTGCTCTGCCAGCCGCCAGCTCTGACCTTTCCCAGCCCTGCAGTGGAAGATGCACTGAGTCAGAGCAGAAAAGCACCTAAAAATAGATTAACACACATTCTGGCAGAGTAAGGCGAGGAGTTCCCCTGTTAACCAGTGTGTGTCTGCACCTCTGCTTGCTTTGAGACTGCCTTTTCCACATTCCCGATAATACTGGTGGGGGGAAAGTATTCTCAGTTTCTGGATAGTTGACACCATTTTTTTGTGTGTATTTTCACTTAGGTACAAATTAGTCGGGAATAATTTCATCTGGTGCCAGCTTAAAGGAAATGATGTTGAATGGAGTAAACTTCCAACGTGTGAATGTAAGATTCATCCTTCATTGTAAGACTAAACCTTACTTTTGCCTTCACTCCAGGAGATGCTGCATCCCAGCATCTAGTCCAGGGCTCTCTTTGTGCATTGTTTTTGCTGATCTGCCAAAGGGAAACCCATGACACTCATGACTGGAAGTTGCAGTGAAGGTGACAGGGTGAGATTTCCAGGAATTCTGAACTAGGGCATGGCAAGTTGCCTGCTTATTTTTTGTGACCCTCGTGGTGAGGGGGAGAAAGAAGTGAGAAGAAAAACACTTCAGGAACTAAAGAGAGAAAACAGGGACAGGCAGCAATGCTGGTTACCCACCTTTGGTTGTCCAGAATGTTTATTGTCTTCAAGAATCTTAGGTGGACTCAAGAAACATTTTGTATTTTGATTATCACCAAAGATTTTAGCGAATACTGACATTGTCCTTCTTTTCTGCAGTAATTACCTGCTCTTCACCTCCTCAAATCAGCCATGGGAAACACGATGGGGAAGGTGTGGAGAATTTTGGTTATAACTCCACGGTGAGGTACAGCTGTGAGCCTGGATTCCAGCTCCTTGGCGATGCCAGCATCCTCTGCACGAGCACGGACCAAACCAGTGGAGTCTGGAGTGGAGCTGTGCCCCAGTGCAAAGGTGGTTCCATCCCAGTTCAGTATTTAGAATCATTTTGTATTTATCGTGAGTTCAGTATTTAGGATGGAGCAGCTTAAAATGTTGTGGTTACGTAGTACAGGACGTGTCAAATGTAAGTAATGAGGCAATTTTGGAGAGAAAAATTGCAGTGCTGGGGTAAGAACTGAACTGTGCAAGTCAGGCTTGGTGCTCCCTGCAATGCTCACTCTTTATCCCCCTAGAGAAAAGTGCAGCTGTCAAACTTGGAGCAAAGGACATGGAAAGGAGTGTCCCTCCCCAAAGTGAGTCGGAATGATTCAACACTGAATCCAGCCCCGTTTCATTTGCTCCTTTATCACATTCCTACAAAAAGGCCAGTCAATGAATCTCACCCTGGAAATTTGGTTCTTTCAGGTCCCCAGGGAAATGGCACCCCACCCTCTAAGAAGGCTTTAACATGGGAGATGAAGCTCAGCCTCTATAAAAAGTCCCTCCAAAATACCATCTCCTCCTCCCACTCTTTTTCTGTCTCCAAGAGTTCAGGTCAGTCCTGGAGGCTCATTTGGAGATCAGGGAAATGCATCAATGGGACTCCCTGGTTACTCCCAGCCCTATAAAACCTGGACTTTTCATTTTTCCCCATGTTTCCCTTCAGTGCCCAGGAACTGTGCTACCTCAGTGTTCAGATTCATTGTACCTTTGTACAAATCCCAAAAATACTATTCTTCTGGGACCAGCAAAGGATCCATGTGCCCTCCGAAGTACATGGGGATCTCTGGTATCCTCCCCCAGCCCGGCTGCTTTCAGAACTCAAAAAGGTCTAAAGTTGCATCATTTTGTGGAAGTGAGTGATTTTTTTTGGTCATATTCTTTTATCTATAAGTTTTCTCTGTATAATTTATATTTTTTTGATGGTTGGGCATCTGGTTCACAGCTTTCCTAAGAAAGCTTTGCTTTGTATAAAATACATTTTAATTTATCAGCCATTTCCTTGCCCTCATATTATTGCATGGGGTTTTTTTTAACTCATTTTTTTGCCATTTGGAAAAGGAAGAGATAAGTTTGTACCACGTAGCCTTAGGAGTGCCAGGGCTCCTGTCCTTGCTCTGGCAGCCAGAGGCAAAGTGGTGATGCCAACCTTGTTCCACACAGGGAGGTCGTGGGCAGGCAGGAGAAGCTGGGCATGGCAGAGGTGCTGCTCCACCAGATTCCCCATCCCCTGCAAAGGATTGTTTTACCCATGAGAAGGGTGAGCTTTGGCTGTGTCAGGACAAGGTGGGAGCTGCAAGCGTGTCTTTGTAAGAAATGAAGCCAAAACACCCACTGGAGGGTCCTGCTGGGTGGAAAGTGTTTCTCTGGGGTCAGGGCCAAGCTGAGTTTGCCCTCCCCTGATTCTTGTCTCCTGGGTCAAAAGCAGAAAACGTTACCCCTCCCGTGGTGGACAAACCAGCACTGTAAGCATAAAGCAGGGAAAACTTTCTCCTGGTCTGCTCCAAAAGTGCCCCATGCAATGGTAGCACCTGTTAGGACTCTTACACTTTGCTTTCAGACAAAGAATGAGCTAGATGAGGTCTGTCCCACATGCAAAATGTGATTTTTAAATGGTGGTATGTTTTAATGTCTCCAGAAAGTGACCAAAAATCACTTCTGCAAGCGTTGGTATTTTCCTGTGTTTTCCTCTCCCCTGTGAGTTTTCCTTTCAGCAATTTTCTTCTAACATGTTGAATCCAGCTATGATTCCCTGCTGATCCGACCAGCCTTTTTTATCCAGGAACCCTCCCCAGACCTTCTGCAGAGCTGGGTTATGTCACAACCAGCCTGGCTCTGTGTTTCCACAGCTGAAGGTTTCCTGGCTCTCTAGCAACACCAATCTGCTGCCACAACAACAGCCCTAAACACAGACCCAAGCCCTGTGTGGAGCTGAGCTGCTCCCATCACTTCTCGGGAATTTCTGACTATGGAAACACCCCTGCCAGCTGCTCAAAACTTGCAGAATTATGAGCTCATTCCTTTTAGGAAGTCATAGTATTTTAGATATTAAATCGAATGTTGATCTTTATACCTTGAGTTGTTTAAGCCCTTTCTTCAGCAAAAGCTTTTTGTATCAGAGCTAAGATCTCTGCAGTTTATCTTTCTACCACAGGAAGATGAAGCCACAAGTGGGCTGGGCATCTCCTAAACCTGTGACATAAAGGAGCTACTTCTGCTTTCCAGAGGGAGGGAGGCAGCTCAGTAATGCTGTGAGCACACTGACTGCCCACAGGCACAGAAATACAACTGCTGAACATCCTGCCCAGTGTTGTCACGCTGCAACAGAGACTGGAAACCTCATGGTCGTGCTCTTGACTGCTCACCACATCTCTGTCCTGCACAAAACATGAAGCTCCTGAAGCCTTTCTGGGATTTTATCTACATTTAGTAATAAATGGTAACTGTTTATAAGGGGTAGTCTGTGAATTTAACTGCCTGCTGTTCCCTTGTCATATTTGATTCTGGTTTCAGAAAGGAATCAGCTTTTAGGTATATCCTGACAAAGTTCAGATTTGCTGTTCAGGTTGCTGATAAAGAACTAAGAGCACTCCAAGGCAAATTCAACCTGTTTTTTAAAGAAAAAAAAAAAGTGAAGAAATCAAGCCAATCCATGCAGTAATGTTTGGAAATGGGAGTGTTTCTGGTAAGTTCTCCAGAAAAGGAAACTGAAGTGATGCAAACCTGCCTTAATCCTGTTTAGCCAATTTGAGACCGAGCCCTGCAGCCCCTCTGCTGTGGCTCAGCCCAGCAGTCAGTCCCAGAAGGTTTTGGGAGCTGAGGGTGGTCTCCCAGGCTGTTGGCAGTGGGAGAGGGCAGGGAGCCAAGGGTGACTTTCCATGGAAAGAAGCTCCAGCAGCTCAAATGCTGGTTTTGCTGGCTGATTTTGCTCAACACCTCCCTCTGTTCCAGCCTGGTACCAAACACGGGTCAGGCTGCCCTCTGGACGTGCTCTTCTTCTGCCATCACCATCTGCTTGGCCCGATTTCTGCAGGGAAGGGATGTGGGAGCCTGATAAAGTGAGTGGCCTGTGGTGGCTCCAGCTCCAGACCTGCTATCACAGGGCTCAGCTGCTGCTCAGCCAGTTACTGGGGTAAAATGGGATGGCAAATGTGGGTGCAGAGTGACAGGCTGGTCTGAGCCTGATGGTTGGGCAGCTTCAGATGTCTCCTGCAAGGTCTCAGGTAGGAAAAGAGCCTGGCTCAAGGGTTCAGCCTGTCAGCAAGGGGGTTTCACTGAGCTGGAACTGCAGCACGTGGTTCTTCAGGTGTAAGTGGATCCGAACTGCTCCCTTCAGAGACTCGACACTACATGGAGTGTTTGCCAAATGCTTTTCAAAATCTCCATGTCCCATGGTGAGGTCACTGCCCAGAATTGAGTGTTGGGGTTTTTTTCCTGCTAACAGCTTCCTTTTGCATCATGCAGCCACCATCCCTATTCAAGCCTCTGTTTGCCAGTGACCTGTAAAAATATGTGGCCAAAGTATCTCCATGTCATTCATCATCCTGTTGAAAAGTAAGTATTTCAAAGGAATACATTACTCAGGGTGCTTGACCCCTCCCTGGACCTCAGTGCCAATGCTTTTGTTTCATCTGCTCAAAGCTTAAATTGTATTGAAAAGGAAAATACAGCGGAGGGAAACAAAGTGAAGCAAAACAGGTAAATTTGAGTTTCTCAGTGGAAACACTCCTGTTTCCTGCATAAGAAAGGAAAACAGGTCGGCTGCTGCTGGCTGCCCTTTCCTTGGGGTGGGAGCACACATTCCCCTCACTGGCAGCAGGTTCAGCAGGACGGGATGAGGCAGCAAACATAGCCTTGTACGACTTTTCCTCTGGCTCTTCCCGTAAACCCTGTGGGCAGCATCCCAGAGCAGCTCCACTTTCCAAGGGGACAAGGCACTCTGGAGCTGTGCCTGACCAGGCCTGAGGACACACCTGAGCCTCTGTGGGCAGCACAGCACCTCCTTCAAAGAGGTTTTAGCCTAACTGGGAGGGTTTCAGTGGGAACACTGGTATCCCCACTACCTTGTTCTGTGCATGGGGTTAATAGAAGTGGCTCAATTAAGAGCTTCAAGGTGGGGCTGATTTAAAACTCTTGTTCTCTCCTGGGCACTTCTCCAGCTGGAGGAAAGCCCTTGTCTCTCCTCTCTTCCTGCAGAAAAACCTCTTCCCATGGAGGTTTGTTCCTGAGGACTGGCAGGTGATGTTTGAAGGTGATTTGGGGGTCTGGTGCCCCTGAGCTGTGCTGTGCTGTGCCAAATACTGTTGGAAAGGGCAGGTGGCACCAATGAAGATTCAGCTCTTGACCCCACACCCAGCAGAGCCTGTACTGGGACAGGAATACATCCTTCACCCCTCAAGCACCAATTTGGGGTGTGCTGCGGGGTCCACAGCTGGAGCTGGCAAGACCCCCCGGCTGCCTTTTTTGCTTTGGATCTTTTCCTTTGGGACTCGACAGCTTTGGAGAGAGGAGCGCCTTTATCGGAAGCTGCAGAGAAACGCTGCGAAGGAGCGGCTGACACAGCGAGTGCCTGGCGAGCCCCTCCGCATTCCGGGGGATGCCACGCGTGCCCCTGGGAGCCGGCACGGGAGGGAACCGCATTTTCCACACCCTCTCCCCACCGCAGGCGAGGGTTTCGTCAGAGAACTTCCCGGAGCTGGCTGAGGTGTCCGGGCGGCGTGCGGGGGGACTCGATGCGCTCCGGCCGCTCGCTGCGGTCCCCGCCGCTCCCGGGGATGCTCCGGGGGATGATGCTGGGAATGCTGCTGGTGCTGCCCGCGGCGTGGGGTGAGCCCTCGGGGAGGGACTGGGGTGTGCTGTGAGCCCTCGGGGAGGGATTGGGGTCTCAGGTGAACCCTGACACCCTGCGTGTGCCCCAGGTGGTATCCGTGTGTGCTCTCCGTGTCTGGGTGTGATCCGTGTGAGTGTGTTCCAGGCGGGTGGGTGTGTGTGCACTCTGTGTGTGTGTATGTGCTCCACGGACATGTGTTTTGTGTGCTCCTAATACGTGTGTGTGTCCCTCGTGGGTGTGTTATCCAAATGATAATGTGTGCATGTGTTCTGTGTGGGTGTGTGTGCCCTGTATGTGCTCCATGTGTCCCTTGTGTCCCTTGTGGGTGTGTTATCTGTATGAGTGTATGTTCTCCATGTGTGTTTATTCCCTGTGGGTGTGCACAGTTTGTATTTATGTGCTCCATCTACGTGTGCTCCGTGTGTTCACTCAGAGTGTGTCTGTGCTCAGTGTGCTCTGTGTCAGTGTTTGTGCTCTGTATGTGCACTCAACGTGTGTGTGTGTGTGTACCCTCCATGGGTGTGTGTGCCCTCCATGGGTGTGTGTGCCCCATAGCCATGTCCATGTGTGTGCTCCATGTGCATGTATGTGCTCTGTGTGGGTGCCTGTGCTCTGTTTGCCTGTGCTTTGTGTGTGTGTGCCCCATGTGCTCTGTGTGCTCCCTGGGCTGTGTGTCACTGTGTGCCACATACTTTGTGTGTGTCCCTGCCCAGGGGACAGACAGAGGCAGCAGAAACCCCACTAAATCCTGGTTTATTCTGCCACAGGGGACTGTGGGCCGTTGCCAAACATCACCCATGCAGAGCCCCCGGAGGACACAAAACACAGGCAAAGCTTCAGCGTTGGCTCCATAGTGAGGTACAACTGCCTTGCAGGGTACACAAAACGCCCCTTCCTCTCCGAAACCATCCAGTGCCTTCCAAACTCCCAGTGGTCCCACCTCACGGAGTTTTGTGGCCGTAAGTGTTTCCCTTTCTCTGAAACGAGTTGCTTGGAGATGTCTGTGAAAATATTTAGTGCTCTGGAAATCGCTGTCTCAGGGGTTTCCTCATCCGAGGTGACACAGGATGAAGTGGCTTGGCTGAGAATCTCTTACTGCCCCTTTTTCCTAACCCTGCTTTTGTGGTTGGAGCCATGTGGTGGCACTTGTGTGGTAGTAAAAATAGATCAATAGCTTGGGAAGAGGGGAAGGACTAGAGAGGCAAAGCACTGGCACAGCTGACTGGTGACCAAAGGGTTAACCAAAGGAGTAGGTTTGGCTCTGAGGATTTGGAAACCTCTGAAGTGAGAACTGGCTGTGCTTTCTCACCTCAGATGGTTCCCTGGTGGAACTGGCAAAGCAGGTAAGCGTTGAGCTTGGGAATGACTCAAAGAGAGCAGGTTTTAACATCTAAAATTTTAACACCTAAAATTTTTCAATTAAATAGTTATCTAGGTATGTCTTGTCATAGAATCCCAGAATGGTTTGGGTTGCAAAGGACCTTAAAGATTATCTCAGTCCACCCCCTGCCATGGGCAGGGACACCTTCCACTAGCCCAGGTTGCTCCAAGCCCTGTCCAGCCTGGCCTTGGACACTTCCAGGGCTGGGGCAGCCACAGCTTCTCTGGGCACCCTGTGCCAGGGCCTGCCCACCCTTATAGTGAAGAACTTTCTCCTTATACACAATCTAACCCTTCACTCTGCCAGTGTGAAGCCATTCCTCCTTGTCCTCTCACATAAATAGTCTCTCTCCATCTGTTTTGTAAGCTCCCTTCTGGTTTAACTACACAAATTACCAATCACCTTCTTAAAACTACATGTGGTATCCATATTCTTAGTGAGGCTTGTTTGTTATCACCTGGCTTTGTGTTTATACATATTTGAATTCAAAATATTGTTATTTTTCCTCTGTGGATGATGTTTTGGTTGTCTCCCTTGCCAGGTAGCTGTCCCAGCCCTTCATATGTGCCATTTGCTAAAGTATCACAGGAAGACCAGACGCAGAATTTTTATCCTGTGAACACCACAGTGAGGTACATTTGTCGCCCAGGCTTTGAGAATACCACAGACCAGCTCCCCACCAGCACCTGTCTGGACAACCTGAAGTGGTCACAAGTTCCTGAGCTGTGTAGGAGTGAGTATCTCCATGCCATTTCATCTTCTCCCATGCTATGTTCCAAATGCCACATCTTTGTTTTAGAGTTGCTCTTTTTCAATGACATTTAACATGAAATACCATCAGTCTGCCATTGCCACACTGTCATGAAGACTAGGTCTGTGGGTTTTTTCCCCAACCTCGTAGTGTCCTAAGGATAATCTCGCTCTTTTTTAGGGAAATCTTGTGGTATTCCAGCAAGTCCAGAACATGGCAAAGTTATTGCAGCTGATCATCTGTTTGGTACAAAAGCAAACGTGGTTTGTGACTGGGGGTGAGTGTGAAGCCACATGCCCATTGCATCCCAGTTGCCTGGCCAGAGGCACTGGTGTGGGAACTGGGGCATGGGGCTCTGCCTGTGTGGAGTCCTCAGCACCTCTGTGGTGACACCTTCTTGGCTGGTGACAGCAAACCGATTTTGGGATGTGCCTTTTTTCCCTGCAGATATATATTAGAGGGAGAGTCACCTTTCTTCTTTTGTACCCTGTGGGGAAACGACGTTGCCTGGAGTCAAATCCCAGCTTGTCAGGGTAAGTGAAGTTGTCCAGCACTTGACTGAAAATAGCAGATATTCCAACTCAGAAATACTGAATTGTTTGTTGATTTTCCTAAGTGAAGTCAGGTCAGTATCTCTGCAGGAGGCAGACTGCTGTGATAAAGCAGGGACTCAGAAGGAGCACTGCTGGTGCCTTCTGCATGTGAAAGACTGACAGGAACAAGCAGCTCAGTGTCCCCTCGGGCTGTGCTGCCCCTGTGCTCGCAGGGCAGGCTGGGGGCACCTAAAAATAACTGAGAGGATGGTCAGTGCTCCCATCCCAGCCCTGTGACAGCTGCAATGCCACCCTCTGTGCAAGAGGCCCTTGGGTTTTCTTCTTCTCACGGAATCACAAGATGGTTTGGGATGGAAGGGAGCTTAAAGCTCATCCATTCCCACCCCCTGCCATGGGCAGGGGGACCTTCCACTAGAGCAGGTTACTCCAAGCCCTGTCCAACCTGGCCTTGGACACTTCCAGGGATGGGACAGCCACAGCTTCTCTGGGCAACCTGTGCCAGGGTCTCTCCACCTTCACAGGGAAGAATTTCTACCATGTATCTAATCTAAACCTTCCCTACTTCAGCTTAAGGCCATTCCCCCTTCTCCAATCACTGCATGCCCTTGTCCAAAGCCCCTCTCCTGCTGCCTTGAAGCCCCTTTAGGTACTGGAAAGGGTTCTAAGGTTTGCCCAGAGCCTTCTCGTCTCCAGGCTCAACACCCCCATGTCTCTCAGCCTGGAGAGTTCTCCCATCACAGACAAGAGCATCCCCTGAACTCTTTTCTCTTCCTCCCACAGCTATTTCTTGTCCTCCCCCTCCAGCCATCCCCAACGGGCAGCACGATGGCAACAGCACAGAGAAGTTCCTGTACAACTCAGTCGTGGTGTACACGTGTGAGCCGGGGCTGGAGCCTGTGGGAAACACAACTCTGCGCTGTACCACAGAGAACGGGGTCCTGGGCACCTGGAGTGGGGGTCCCCCCGAGTGCAGGGGTGAGCACTGCTGGATAAGCACCCCAGCCTCATGTAGACTGGTCTTGCTGTGCAGATCATCACTGCTAATTGCTTTCCCTCAGAGTGCAGCCTGGACAGGCGATCCCCAGGGTTTGTTCCCAGGGGAGCAGCATCTGGGCACAGCAGGGATGTGCTCTGCGAGGTGCCAGGCTCTGCTGAGGAACACTGAGCACGATCAGATATGGCCTTACAGTTTTCACTGCAAGAGGATCAGGCAGAATTTTAATTAACAGTGTGTGAAGTGTATCAGTAACTGGAAAGCTGATGGAGTGAAGCTCAGAAAGGGTTTGTCTCTCAGGTCCAACAACACCCAGGCAATAAAGCCAAGGGAGACAGCAGAGTCCCCTCTGTGCATAAGGCTTGGAGTGTCACCAAGAGATCCCTGTGTGACTCTTGCTGTTGTAGCCTGGGATGCACAAGTCACCTGCTCATGCAATGTTTACTCACTACACTATTGTATTATATGTTATGTATAAATGGAGGAGAATATAAAGTAGTATTTTGAGTGTTTTTCCTTCTTCTCTCCCCAGTTAGCCCCACAGCAGAGACAAACCAAACCAAACCCTCGGAAGGGAATCCTTATTGGCTGGGTAAGAGCTCAGTTCCTTCAAAGTCCTGCTAATTGCTGTAATTGTACTGTGTTTTGGGCTCCATTTTTTTAACATCCATTTCATTATTTTCTTCCCTAGCAAGTATCCTCATCCCTTGTTGCATTGGTAAGTAGCTTAACACTGAAAATACATTTTCCTAACCCAAAGCTGTTATTTGCTGTTAAATACCAGTGATTGACTGGGTTCATTCCCCCAGTCCTGACGGTCTCTGGGAAGGATTCAGGGGGTTTCTCTGCTGTTGGGTGATGCAGCAGCATTGCAAGCACCAGGATGGATCAGCTGTCTTAGTATAAAACATTAAATCAACTGAGGGTGAAATGAAAGATGCCAAAGAAACCAACCAAAACTTGCATATCCTGTCACTCTTTAATTGACAAAGTTACTTTAAAAGGCCTTGGCAGATATAGAAAGATGAGAGATTAGTGAAGCATGGAAGAAAGATCAAGTATTAAAAGTGTTGAGTATGTTTAAAATACAAAAGAAATGGGAAGCTGGCTGGAAAATCCCTAAATAAATGAGGCTCACACCCTGGACAAGCTCAGCAGGGCACCAGGCTCAGCAGTGGTTCCTGTGTTCTGTGACTGAGGATGAGGTTGACAGCCAGCCCCAGCACAGAGAATTTTGCTGCCCAAACTTAAAACGCAGATCAGAGTTGTTCATTTTTGGGTTGGTTTTTTTCCCCTTCTTTGTTAGTACCCCCAGTAGCCCTTGGAATTGTAGCTGGGATCATCCTGAGATGGAAAGACAATGAAAAACGGTAAGTGACACTAAGCTGCCCCTTGAAAATCTTAACTTTCCCTAGGGATAAGTGGATATTTCCTCTCAAACTCTATACCTTCAGAATACACTTTCATGGTTAGTATTATCTTTCCATGTTGCCACGTTTCTTTTCATTCTACAAGTTTCCTCCTTCCTTTCCCTTCAGCTCTTACAACATGAATTTACAAAAGCACATGATGAAGGAAAGGGGTACACTGATGAGCCCAAAGAAGCAGCCCATGCCATGGACTTCATATTTTTGGTAGGTTTCCTTGTTCAAGTGCCCCAAAGCTTGTGCCAGTCTTCTGACTGTCCCCACAGGTCTCACTGGTGACCTGGACAGCACATCTTCCTGCAGGTTTTGACTCTCAAATGCCAACATGTTTTGAGAGGCATCAGCTGCTTCACAGGCGGGTTTAGTGTTCACTGGCTGCTCCCTGGGCTCAGCCAGAGGGATTTCACCCCATCTCTCTCATCCACAGCCACACAACGAGTTGCCACGTGTGTCCCAACTGCAAAAAGCAGCTGCACGATGCCCTGGCCCCCCAGGCTGAGCCCACACGCCGTGGCTGTGCCGTCTGCGAGGACTGGCTGAGCACCTGGCCAGGCAAACCACGCACCTACTCGGTGCCCAGCATTGGGGATGGGGAGAGCCAAAGCCCAGCAGGCACCAGGTACCACCAGGCTCTTGCTTTTTCTCCCTTTGCACGGGTCCAGGGAATGCAAAATGAGGGGCAAGGAGGAGAAAGCATCCATGTATGCATAGAGCAGGTTTTGCAGCTTGGTTTCTCTAAGTCCAGTTTTAGCAGGAGGAAGTATTTTGTATTTAGGAAATGGTGGCTCTGTCAGGCAGTAGGTGTTCTCAGAAAGCCACACATTCAGGTGACTCTGGTTGTTTCTCTCTCTTTGTGTGTGTTCAGCTCTCCTGCCAAAGCTGTGGATGTGCAGAGGGGTGATGGCCCAGCAGGAGGAGCTGGTCCGGAGTGGAGCAAGGCAGAGCAGCTCGTGGACCACAAAAGGTCTGTCTTCAGCTTTAAAATACACAGATATCATGGTGGGATTGGATAAAAATCACTTCAGAGCAGACTGGATCTGTTTTTACCATAGAATCTGAGTGGTTTGGGTTGGAAGAGACCTTAAAGCTCATCCAATTCCCACACTCTGCCATGGGCAGGGACACCTTCCACTAGACCAGGCTGATCCAAGCCCATCCAGCCTGGCCTGGAATGCACATCCTTAATGTGCTTCTCCACAGCAGCCACCACATCTGTCCCATCTGTGAGAACTGGCTCCGTGCCCACGTTGGTCAGCTGGACAGCCGTGCTGTGGCACCCGGGCAGTGGCACCATGAGGGGTGAGTGTGGTGAGGCTGGGGCAGGCAGGGGGCACCAGGGGCCTCAAAATTGAGAGCTCAACCCTTAGCTTAAAGTAAAAGTACAATGACAGCCTGTGGATGCTGGTTCCACCTGCCTCCAGCTCTGTGTCAGCACAGAAGGGTGGTGCCTGCTTGCAAGCAGAGGGATGTGAAACTGGGGAGAGGTTTATGCAGACTATGCCTGAGTGGTTTCTTGGGGTGTCTCTGAATCAGCTTCTGCTCCTCAGTCTTCTTTGGAGCTCTGGTTTAGGTTAAGCTACTGCCCAGTGCTTTTCCCTTCTCCATGCATGGTTAGTTTGCTTGGGGTGAGATACAGTGTTGGGGCAGAGCAGAAACCAGGTGAGCAAGATAATGCTGTTTGCTCTGTTTATTTATCTTTTGACACCTGTCCATGTGAAATAAATATTTGGTTAAATAAATGTGCTCTGACGTGTGCATCTGCTTGCTTTAGCTTTAGTAAGTGTGAACTTGGTTTGGATTTTTTCCCATCTATTTCTCACTGTTCTCTGGGTGCTTTTTGCCTCAATCCTGAAGGAGCTGCTTCAGTTCTGCATTCGTGAATTAGTTTGAGTTTAAAAGTCAGTATCTTTGAATTTTGAAAGGAAACCAGCTGCTGTGGGCGCTGGAGCCTGTGCAGCGCGGTTTGGTGAGGAGCATTTGTCACGGTGCCACCCTTGTGTCTGTCCCCACAGCCCGCAGGGCCCCGTCTGCTCCCCCTGCACAGACCAGCTGCACCTCTCCCTCGTCCACAGCAACACCTCGAGCAGCCCCCTGTGTCCCCTGGCTGGGGAGGGGACCCCAGCCCACCTCATCCCTCAGGACACCCCCAGCTGCCACCTGTGCCCCGTCTGTGCCGTGCCAACCCACACCCACCTGTGCCAGCCCCAGGCACCTAAAGGTAGGGACTGGCACCCAAAACGCCCCTCAGGTCACCGGGGTGGGAGCTGAGGCTCCACAAACCTGGGGTTCCTCCCAAAGCCGAGGGGCCCACCCTGATTAACTGCTTGTTTCCTTGTTGCAGGATAAATCCCCGGCTGCAGCATCCTCGGGGAATCCCAACACTAATCCCTGATGAGTCAGGGATGGAGTTCTTAGTGCAATAAGGCCACCTGAAGTCAAGGGTCTGACTTCACCATTGTGATTTCTCGGTAGAGGAGCAGGAAAATCAAACATACTTCAAACCCAGCTCCATGTTGGTTTAATACCTTCTTTTCTGTTTATTTTTTGTATGAAAAAACTATTTTTGCAGCTCTCAAAGCGAGGCTTTAAAGATTCAGTAAACGTTTCTTTCCACTAGGAAAATAATTTCACAGTAGACACCCTCTTTGCACAATCTTACAGGATTTATTTGTATTTTTTAAACTAGGGTTTTTTACCGAGGTTCCTTTCTTAGTGCACAGATACAAGTGCAACAGTTACAGTATTTATAGTAAAACTATTTTCTAAAATAAAAGGAATATAAAATAAGGAATACTGGTATCCTGGCTTGGGGTTTATTTCATATTTGCTAATCAAGTCTTCTCGTAGAGTGCTTTAAATGATTTTGCAGTCTTATTCCTTGCCAGATGCCATCAAGTTGACTGATTGCCTCTGCTCAGATACTCGCTGTTGTTGCCCTGATATCCATAGCAGTGCCCAGCCTTTCCTGGGAACTGTGATGGTGGAGGTGAGGTGCCAGTGCTGGGGCAGAGTCCATACCCACCCTGGGCAGCACCTGGGCAGTGCCAGGCAAGGTGTGTGCTCCTCCCCAGGTGTGGAGCGTTCCCTCGGTCAAACCGCGGTATCCTGCACTGGTTTTATATTCTCTACCCAAAACACCAGGCTGCAGCTCCAGCTGCAGAGGATCCAGTTCAGAGGATTAAAGTAAGTGCTCCGTGTGCAGCTTTGACTCTTTTTGGTTTGGTTTGATATGGGGACAAAATACTGATAAAGTGGAAGCTGTAACATTTACCCTTCTGCTTTATCAGTGTTTGCCAAGAGATTGGACTGGTGGAGATTCTGGTGGAAAATGGGCAGCATCCCAAGGAGGACAACAGTGCCACACAGTTACCGGATTCTTCTGTTGTATTTCTTATCAAAAATCCTGTTTTGAGGAGAGGGAGAGGAAATGGCCACTTGAGCATGTGAGCTGTCCCATGCCTTGGCTGCTGTCCCCCTCTGTCCCTTTTAACGTGGGGCTGGAGGCAGCAGGGGCTGTTCAGGGGTGCCAGTGTGCCCCCAGACCTCACCTGACTGACACAGAGGGTCAATCTCACCTCTCAGTGAAGAGATGACATAGTGCTGGAAGCACAAAGCAGCAAAGAAAGAGCAAAATTCTGCATGGTGCAAACATGGAAACCTGATGGAGGTCTTGTGGTTTGTGTTGCTGTGGCATCGGGGAAGAACAGGGAATGATGTGGAAGCTGCATGGTCATCTTCCACCTGATACTCAGAAATGTTTTGTACAAACCAAGTGCACCTCCTACCAGGAAATATTCTGTACGATGCAACCACAAAAAGGGAAGCTTTGCCCATGGTCCCACCCACTGCACTTTGCACAACAGGAGTTAATTATGTATAAAAGGTACCCTATTTTTGTATCCAGCTGGGGGAGGAGAATTTGACATGAAATTGCCGGGATAGATCAATACATTGGTGCTCCTCACCCTCCCCAGAAGAGATGCCTTTTGGTAAGTCTTGTGGCCCCTGCTATGCCGAGCCTTGACACAGGAAATCAGGCTTGGGATTGCAACCACACTGTTGGTCCCTACACAGCTGCTCTGCAGTTACTGAGTTCATCACCAGCAGTCCAAGGGAACCGGATATGTTAAATTCAATAAACTCTGCTGTTTGTGACCCAGACTGTTCATACAACTGGTGCTACACTTTTGCAACGTGCAGGTGAGGTGCTACACAGTGTGGCAGAAAAAAATCGGGGGTGACCTCAGGCTGTCCTTGAGGGGAGGACCAAAGGTAGGGTGACCAAGAGTGAGCAACCTTCACAAAGCAGACACTCCCACGAGTTTGCAATGACGGTAAGTCATGCACGTTGCACTCCGAGAGTAAACTCCTTCCCTGGAACGGGGTGGGGCAGGAGCTGCCTAGGGAAGTGGGAGGAAACTCTGACCCCATGCCAGGTGCCTCTGGTTCGCTGTTCCTCGTTTGTTAAGCGGCATCGTTTCCTACCGCTCAAACTATAAAGCGGCAGTGCCGTGGGAGCCGCCAGAACAGGTGTGGGAATTGCCTCGGGATCCGGCGGAGGAGCCGCTGTACCTGCGGACCATCGCGGGGCACCCTGCCCGGCCCCGGGCACAGCGGAGCCAAAGCTCTCCTTTCCCTCAGCAGCTGGAGAAAAAAGAGTCTTTTTGTGCAACAACCCTGACAGGAATCCGTGGCTGAGCCGGCAGAGAAAAGAGCCGCACCCTGCATCCTTGGGCATCCCTGCTCATCCCTGAGCATCCCTGCGCATCCCTGAGCATCCCACGGAGCCGGCACAGGCAGGGACCTGGCACCGGGAGCAGCCCCAGGACAGGCTCCGGCTCCGGCCATGGCTCTGCGCTGGCTCTTCCCGCTGCTGCTGGCACTGCCCGGCGCCTGCGGTGAGTGGGGACACGGGGCAGAGAGAGGGGCTGTGTGGAAATGGGGCTGGGATGGGGCTGCGTGGGGAAGGGCTCAGACGAGCCCCGCCACCATCCCCTTTCTTGCCTGCAGGTGACTGCCCGAAGCCGCCCCGTTTGGTCTTTGCGGAGCTTATCGGGATCCCGCAGAACTCCTACCCCGTGGGGGCCCAGCTGAGGTACCAGTGCCGCCCGGGGTACGTGAGGAACGGGGACGAGCCCCCCGTGCTCACCTGTCTCAGCAACTCCACCTGGTCGAAGCAGCCCGACTTCTGCATCGGTGGGTGCCCCCTCGGGGGATTGGGGTGGAGGGCATGTCCTCTGCAGCACCACAAACCCCTTCGCAGCTCAGCCCAGCTCGATGCTCCCCCATCGCTGTTTTAGGGCAGTTGAAAACAAGTGCCCATCCTGGGTGTGTGCCCTGGTCCTTTTGCTTAGGAATGTTAATCCCTGGGAGGTGATCTCTGCCATTCTGACTTTACCATCCGGTGATGCAGCAATGGTGCTGTGGGATATTCACACAGAAACAAGGGATGGTGTGGAGGAGGCTTTGGGTGTCTGTTGTCCCCATGTGGCATCCTGTTCCCATCCCCTTCATGCTGTTTCCCTGTGGACGAAGACCTCTGCCCTGAGCCCATGGACTCTTTATAAAAAGTTTCCTTTCTCAGTAAGCATTTAAATCTTAGCTTTTTCTAACTTGTCCTCAGCCTTATCTATGCTGTCATTTGCTTCTCATTTGAGTTTTAACTTTCAGCTCCTCAAAAATTAATGTAGATCTTGTATGTCTTCTGCAAGTGCTAGAACTTGCTCTCAGGCCTGTCAGGTGCCTGATAAATGGTCAATTAGTCAGTAATGAGACTGAACAGCTACTGTCACCTGAGTTTCACTATCATCCTATCAAATAAAGCTAATGCTGAGCACTTGCCCTTCCAGGAAGGTCGTGCGGGCAACCGATTATCACAAATGGCAACTTTCATGCTGAAACCAATCTGCTGCTTGGGGCGACCATAACCTTCACCTGTCACCTCGGGTAAGTGACAGCCCGAGCTCCTGGTGAGTCAAGGTGGGGTGACAGCACCCATGGGAGACTCAGAGGCTTTGAATAGCTGGGGGCTGGTCCTTGGCAAGCACAGGCACAGTGGGAGGTGTTTGGAGCAGGGAGCCACAGGGCTGTCCCCCTGCTCTTGCTGTCATAGCCTATGATCTTCTGGGCCTGAGAGAGTGGACTTTGCAGATTGCTTTCTGGCTGCTTTGCAAGGAATTGTGTTCCTTTCCTGTTGCTGCTCGTTAGAAATTCAGCACTTGCTGTTGTGAGATGGGTCTGGCTGCCCATGGCTTAGATAAGGAGGGCTCTGGTGTCCTGGAGATGCTGGGAGAGGGAAGGAGGGTGGTTCAGGTATGTCAGTAACACCTGGCTCTGCCCAGAAAATAAGGTGCTGTTTGGATCTGCCACTGCACAGACAGGGCTGAACAGACTCAGGGTGAGAGGAAGTCTTGCTCATGGTCCTGTGAGCTTCTATCCACCCACTGCAAGTATTCAGTTTCCTCCAATTGCATCATACATTGCCTTTCTTTAGGTGTTGAGAGAATGGTCTTTGATGGGAGGGCTGGCTGATTGCACCCTAGGGTTCGGCTTCTCCAGGGAACATCACTACACACTGGACAACTTGCTCAGTTTCCCAAGGGTGTTTTCACTTTTTTCAAAGAGATTCAACCTTTCCTTTCCTCAGGTACCAACTAGTGGGGCCACCATCTACACAGTGTATATTCAAAAATGGTGTTGCTCAATGGGAAAATATTCCATCCTGTGAAAGTAAGCACATCTTAACTGGTTTATGTACATGTCTTCCTCAAAGCTATTGCAATATATCTGCTAGTTTGGGGGCTGGCTTTACATGGATTCTCTCTTCTTGGCAAGTGAAACAAGTTCCTTTAGCCTTTAATGGGACTGAGATGCCTTCAGACGTGACTGCATATCCAAAATCTTTATTTTCAAAGGGGAAATATGTGATAAAGAGTTTTGAGGGTGCTATTTGAGATTTTTTAGCACGCTGTGGGATGGGCATGACCCTCAGCTACTTGTAGTTTAGATGGTTTCTTTCTATAAATAGATATTCTGGCCTCATCCTTGTCAGCATGACAAAGGTAGGAGATGCCATCATTGTAGGTGAGGGGGCCAAACTGCCTGGAGAGACCCCCAGAAGGCCTCTTCTCTGGTGGCAGCTCTTGGAAATAGATGCCATTTTGCTGTTTTCCCCTTTATCCACTTAAAAAACCCAAACTCTGGAAAACATTCAGAATGGAAGGGAACCTTCAAGACTTTAGGTTGAGATGATGGCTTCTGGGCTGCTTCCCTGTCTTGTCTTTTGTTTGGGTTGTGGGTTTGGTTTTTTTTTGCTTTAGTAGCTAAACCTATATTTCATATTTAATGGAAATATTATTTCATTTCCTCACTCTTTCCTTTCCATGCAGTTATTCTCTGTCTACCACCTCCTGAAATCAAGAATGGGCAGCTCATCGGTGAGAGCAAAGAATTCCTCTTTGGCATGGCTGCAAGTTTCACTTGTGACAAAGGTTTTACTCTTATTGGAGAAAGCACAATTTACTGTACGATGGGTCCCAACCACAATGGAACCTGGAGCAATCCAGCCCCTGAATGCAAAGGTAAATGCTCTCTTTCTCTCCTTTTCTTTTGTCTTTGTTTCTCATCCCTCTCCCAGCCTGTACTTTCCTGATGGGCTGCCAGACATGAGAAGGTTGCTTTGAGCCTAAAAGGATTTTCAGGAATCTTAATGCTATGGGCTCCCAGGTCATGGCCAGAGGCAGGGCTTGGCTTAATGGATTCTTGAACCTGCAGAAAGCCTCCCTCTCCCTGCCCACGCCCAAGGCTTCCTGCAAATAAAAAATGTGCAGTTTCTTAATGATGTCTCTGTTCTCTGAGTAGTTGTATCCCATTAGGGACCTGCCTCTTTCAAAGTGGAAGGGCAGCAGTTCTGATCTAGTAGGTGACATCCCTGCCCATGGCAAGGAGTTGGAACTAGAAGGTCTTTAAGGTCCCTTCCAACCCGAGAGAATCATTCCTTGATTCTCTTAGTAAGCTGCTTGTGTAACACCTCTGGTGTCACTGCAGGGCTTTCTTGTAAGAAATTTTCTTATTGTCTTGTCTTCAATTCTAGAGGTCAGATGTGAAAATCCAGATGTGAAAAATGCGAGAAGGTTGTCTGGCTTTGGCACTGAGCACACATATAAAGATACAGTGACCTTTGAGTGTAACTCTGGTTACAGAATGAAAGGTAGTAATTTAGTTACCTGCGAAGCAAACAATTCTTGGACACCCCCTCTGCCAAAATGTGACGAAAGTGAGTAGAAACAAGTTTATTTCCTTGAGCAATTGCAGTTCACTGTTGTTACTGCAGACACCTTGGGTACCTTGGGTAACCAACCTTGTGTTTGTGTCCCCTCGTTAGTCCTCTGTGGTGCCCCTCCACACTTCCCCTTCGCTAACCTGCCGACGCCTGTGGGTGCCAGCTCCAAGTTTGGGACAAAGCTGACCTACAAGTGTAACCCGGGGTATGAGGCAGCACCTGGGAAGTCCTCTGTTCTCACTTGTCAGGAGAATGACACTTGGTCTGCTGCAGAGCCAGACTTCTGTGTCCGTGAGTATCTCTGCTCCTCTCCCGTCCTGACCGACTGTGGGAGGGATCTGAACGTGCCTGGGATGTTACTCTGAGATCTGGGTCGTGCCATGAAGCAGTTCCTGTGCTGCTTTCTTTTCCTCTAGGACAGCGATGTTCTCCTCCCGATGTCAAGCATGGAAATGTGACTGGAAACAACCAAACCTTCCCTTTTGAAACAGTTGTGACATTCACCTGTGATCCTGGGTGAGTGGGTCACTGCTTAGAAGGGACCATCTCGGGGTCCGTGGACAGGGATCACAGGCAGCACCATCCCTTCCTGGTTTCCCAGTGCAAGTCTCCAGTGAAATTGTATTTTATCCTCATGAGATCAGTGTGTGGTTACACATCTGTGTTTGGGGATGCATGAACTGCTTTAATTCAGCTCTTACCAGTGTTTTCACTTTGATGTGGCCACACCCCATTTCATAGCAGGATGACTTCTGGTTGATCACTTGCCTGCATGAGGTGGTGGGGAGTGGGGAAAAAACCCTCCTGGGATGTCTTCTGGAAAGTAATAAGCTGCTTCTGTTTCCTTAGGCATGTGGCAATCAAGCCTACTGCCAAATGTGTGGCGTCAGGAAATGGAGTTCAATGGGATCCAGCACCTCCATACTGTTCAAGTAAGAGGCAAAAACCCTGCACAGAGCCATTAAGATAAAAGCTGGAACTGCTCTGGTGTAGCCGCCTTGCTGGTGGGCTTGGGCTGCTCTTAGTCGTGCTGCTTAATTAATCAATTGTAAAAATCAGGATTTCAATACCCACTCACTCTGTGAGGCCTTAGCTGTGATATTCTTGTACAATTCAGAAATTATGCTGACAAAGGGGAAGGAGCAAATCAAGAGTAGAAAATATGGAGAAAAAAACCCAGTCACAAGAGGAAAGTTTTCTGTCTCTAGTTACCAGGGAAAGACAAAGATTATCAGATCTTAGAACTGTCCCCTCGGTTGGGTATAATGCTGAAATTGGGTGTTGTAAACTCAGTGTACAGTGTTATGTGAAGCTAGAAATGGCTGAAACATTTGTTTTTAGCCTGATTAGGCACTTCAGTGACATATTTCATGGCGTGAGATCTGGAGTTGTGGACAATGAGCAGTAACTGAGGACCAGTACAAAGCAAGACAGCTCAAAGTATTTTCAGTTGCCACTGGGCTGTACCTCCTCCCCATACACCTTGTCACCCCAGTACTTTTTGAGATGGACTTGCAGGATAGTGGAAATATTCCCAGTAAATCCATTTGGGCTTAAATAGATGAACATCTGTGGAGTTGGGCTGTGCAGGGGTCCCATTCTTTGTGTTGCTTGTTGTTTTGCATGTTCATTTGCTCCAATTTGAGACACTGCATGTTGTGTAGTTTATGAATTACTTGTGCTGCATGGGTGCAGAGTTCAATGTTTCATGTTTTGTCTCACTTCCTTTTCAGGAGCGAACATGATCACTGTTGGTAAGTAATACATATTCCTGAACACTGAAATTCTTATCTTTGTTATTGTCTCCTGTGTGTTCTGCTTGTAATGGCTTTAAAAGCCTTTTGCTACAGTCTCTGATCATATTGATATTGTTGGTGCTTTAAGATCATGCTGCAAACTATGGAGTGAAGACTGAAATTTCTTATTCATATCTTATAGGAATCTTCCCCCTCCTCCTGGCAATGCTGATTATGAAGATCTAAGTTAGGGAATGGGCGCAGTGAGAAGGCACCTGTAGATATGTTGGACTCAATCCTACTGATCCCAGTGCTCTGCTTTTCCCTCCTGCGAAACTGGCCTTGAAGCAGCAACCAACAGCCCCTGGCTGGCAAAGCCCAGACGCTCCAGCTGCTGCCTGGGAAGCGCTCACAGCAGCACATTGTGTTGGACACAGCAGTTTGTGGGGCTGCAGTGGACTGGGAAGCTCTCTGCCACCTGGCTGGAATGCTGCTCAGAAATCAAGTGCAGTTATCCCTGTGTTAAGTCACAAAGATGTCAAAGACCTTCACGCTGCAATAGAGGAAGCTCAAGAAAATCCTGTGCTTTGGGTACCTCTGCATGTTGGGTTCCTCAGCCCCACTAAGGTCACGTTGTGCCTGGTCCTGATCGAGACTCAGGGGTTTCTGAAGTGTCCTGGGGTGGGAAGTGCTGCACCTGCTGAGAGGATTAAAGTGGATGTCTTCATGTGAGTGATAGCTGCTTGAAAAGATCACATGAAACAAATAGGATGTAGAAGTTGGGTGTTATCTGTGAGCACTGACAACACTGAAAATCACAGAATCATTAAGCTTGGAAAGGACTTCCAAGGTCATCGAGTCTGGCCTTTGACCAACCACCACCACATCAACTAAACTACAACACTAAGTGTCACATTAAGTCATTTCTTCATATATTCATATTTTTTGTCATATAAAGCGCAGTTGCAGCTGTGACTTCAAGGTGAGTCTGAACTGTTGTGCAACAGCAGGAATCTTGAGAGAAAAAGTTTCAATGCCTTATGACAAAGAACAGCTATTCTGACCCTTCCTGGATGTACTGAAGCCAGATTTAAGCTTCAGCTGAAGGGCTCTGCCCTGGCACCGTCTTTGTATTGTGTTGGTTGAGGCTTCTCCACAAGTACCTCATGGAAACAGCTCCTGTCTCTGAACTCACTGGAGCTTCTCTTGAAGTGATGAAGTTCTCAGTGGGCTGAAGGCCTCAGGAAGAAGGCTGGGCATTTGGGGGCAGTGGAGCTGCTCCAGGATCTGGCCTGGATGCAGAACTTGTCCTGGCAGATACCACCAAGTGTCAGAGTTGCTGCATGTGAACCTTTTTGCTGCTTCATCCAAAGTAGGTGCAGATGGACATCAAGCTTAATGTGCTCCTCCATGAGGAACAGGACACCAACCCCACACTTTTTTGCACTTTTTCATCCTGTCTGACTTGACCCTAGTGGTTGTGCTGCTGAGGATGGTGTTTGAGGCCAGGTAGAGGTGAGGGAAGAGGTGTGTGGGACCTCATTCACCTTGTCTGAATCAAAGACAGGCAAAAATGCCCTGGATTTGTTTGGCTGATAGAAAGGCCACACTGGGGCACTGGTGTCCTTTCCTGGCTAAAGGATCACTTAATAAGAGTGTCATCTCATAAAATGAAGTAAATACTGGAAGGTTTCCTGTTTGTAATGGAAACAATGCTGTGATGGAATTTAAACCTGCTAAGCCTGAAACACTCAGACTTTTAGCTGCTGGTAAAGCAAGATGTTGAGGTTTGGGGTTTTATCTGCTGCAGAGGTAAATCACCCATCTGTGAGCTTCTTATGATGCACAGTTGGGAACAGGAAGTGTCCAAAACCTGTCTGCTACAGACTTTTTGTTTCTTCATTTTCACCACTGGTTTCCTGTTAACAGGAACTTACTTCTAATAAGAAGAATAAACACAAATAGCCATTTCCACCAGCATGTTAGTCTTGTTCCAAACAGACCCACCAAGTTCTCTGTTCCCAGCAGAGCACTGTCCTGTTCAGCTGTCACAGGCGCACTGCGAGATCCTGTTTTCAAGCACTTGCAGATTGCTGGTTAGTTTTATTTCTCTCTTACCATAAGCCATATAATGCCTGAATGGACAAAACACAACTAAAACCTTGTACCTTTGCATTGTGTTTGTTTGGGTTTTTTTATTTCAATCCCAGCACAATTGTTCCTACTCCATAGTCCAGAGTGATTTTTCTAAATGATTAAACCTGTGATTTGAAGACCTTCCCCAACCAAATGAAAGGTATTGTGAATGCTGTAACTTACAGTTGTTATACATAATTTACTTTATAATCCTAGTGTAAATGACCAAATGTAATTCTGAAATGTGAATGTTGGACATGTAAAGCTCTTTGTCAATAAAAGGGATAAAAAGACTTGAGTAACACGAGTCTTGCTGCTTGTTTTAGGCTCAGGAACTGCCATCTGCTCTGTGAGGTGGGGAGCTGGAGGCTGCTGTGGCGGCTTCTTCATCAAAAAGTGCTATCTGGGAGGTTTTATTCTCCCAGTCAGTGGCAGAAGATGAACTCTGGAGCAGCCAGGGTTGGGTCAGGAGGATTATTGGGGTCCACAACTGCTGCTGGTCCCGTGTGTGTGGGAGGAGGAAATGCCCCTCTCTGCCCTTCCCATACCCAGCCAGGTGAGATGTGCCGTGTCCCTTCAGGTGCCATCACCACCTGGGGACACTCTTCAACCTGAGGATGCTCTGCACCACGGGCACAGTTTGGTGACAGCACCTCTGCCTGCACCCACAGCCCCCTGTTCCTCAGGTTCCCAAGGGTCCTGGGGGCCCATCCTCCCCTTCCAGACCACCAGCAGGAGCAGCGTGGGGCACCTGCAGCCTCTCCTGTGCCTGCCTGTGCTGGGGAGCCCACGGGTTCCTGTCCTCCAACCCCGGGAAGTCCCACAGCTGTGGCTCCTTCCGCAGCTGGAGGGTGGTGGGGGGAACTGGGGTGTCCATATCTTCCCACCACCCCCGGGGTGGCCCAGTCTGTGCCAGGGACCAGAGCATGGTGCTCACCTTCACCCTCTGCCTCCTGGGCAGTGCCACTTTGCTCCTCACCACCACAACTGGGGCTCGAGGTAAGTGAGACTGGCAGCTCTGGCACCTTCCTCCTCTTCCTCACCACTGCTCCTCTCCTTGCTGATCTTTTGGCTTCTCCCTGCTGGTCCCAGATGGACCCAGAGCATCACAGAGCCTCTGCTAATGACAAAGACTCTCTGGGATAGTGTTGGAGCCACACTTGAGCAGTGGGGAAGGGGGGTTTTCACCTTGCAATGGGAGGCTGGGGAGGGTCTTTCACAACCTGTCCAGCTTCTCAGAACAAGGGGCTTGATCTACATGTTTAAACAGCCAAGGTAAAGCTGGTCGTGGGGTACAGCATTTCCATCAGTGAGACAAGGAGCTCATTCCAAGAATTCTTTGGCTTTGAGCTCTGTCAAATTGGAACTTGCTGTGACAAACAGAAATGCAGTGGGTTGGGGCAGGAGCATAAAATGGCCAACAGGACTGTGTTGTTTAGTCTGAAAACCTGCAGGGCATAGAAACTTGGCAGGGCAGGGTAGACACAGAAACTCAGCTCCATCACTGCAGAGGAGCTTTGTTTACCCCTTCCCATCTTGTAACCATAGGTGCTGTCACCTGGCTGCCCTGGCAAGGTTTGAGTAGGGTTTGGGTGCTGTATGGAGCAGAATTCTGCCTGTATCCTCAACTGTGTTAATTAGTCATTGGCATCTTGAGAGACCAAGGCTGACCATCCTGTCTTGGCTGCCTGTTGTGGGTCAGTGGCAGGCTGGGAGTCAAGTGGCTGCAAAGGCTTCGGTTATTTTTAAAAGAAAAAATTATATATATATATATAAAAGGTAAATTCATATTTTCTTCTGTTATACTTGGTTATCTGTATGTTCAGTTAATTTATGTGCATTCAGCTCACCAGCCTTGTGGAAGTTCCACTCACTGCTCACATGTGCTCTGTGATTGCAGAGAGCTTTGGGTCTCCAGCAAAGCCAACCTCAGAGGTGGCGAGGGGCACAGCAGAGATGGGCTGCACCCAAACAGCTCAGGGGGACCAAGCTGTGACTCTTTTCTCAGTAACACAAAGCGTATTGCCAGCGAGAGGCATTTCTCTTACGTTCTTTCTACATTCCCATAGCTAGAGCAAATATTTGCTTAGTGAACAAAAAGCTTCTTCCTCGTGGTTTTGGTTCTGGATGTCTGCCCACCTGCCTGTCCCTCTGCATATCTGCCTCTCCCCCTCTCCAGGGTTTCTTTTGCACTGAAATTTTGCATTGAATGCAGGTACCTCTGGACAGCAGCATCTCATGGGTAGGTCCCTGTAAGGTGCAGCAGAGGTTTCCCCCTTGCTGGCACAGGTGTGTCCCCAGACCAGCATGCTGTGTCACAGCACCCCCAGCCCACGCTGTGCACCCCCCACCCAGCTCTGGCACGGCCACACACCCCCCTGGACTGCAGTCACATCAGTCTGGACCGTCCTGCCAACATTGCCCAGATGATGAGCTTTAGAGCTCATGGGTCAGAAACCTGTAGAAAGGGCAGGAAGGGCTCTTGAGCTCCCCAGGTGATTGATGTGGAATCCTGGGCACCCAGTTTCTGCCAGCTGAGGAAGCAGCATGGTCCTCCAGATGCACAGGGAGGGGTCCTGCAGCCCCCGGGGCACCCGCCCCAGCTTCAGCCTTTGTCACATGCCATTGCTCAGGAAAAACCAGGCTGCATGGGCACCATCCCCACGGCAACCATCACAGGCAGGAACACCTGAGAGCTCTGCAGGCAAACAACGCTTCATTTCCCTCTTTCCCAGCTCCCCTATGCCCACCCCCGCGGATCCGCTATGGGACGAGAGTGCCCGCTGCTCGCTATTACCACCGCCCTGGGGACACCGTGAGCTTCACCTGCCACCCGGGGTACACCCTGCAGGGCTCCCGCAGCAGCACCTGCGGAGCTGACTCCAGGTGGAGACCACCTCTGCCGGTGTGCAAAAAGGGTGAGTGTCCCAGCGTGTCCAGCCGCGGGGGAAAGCTCCCTCTGGTGTCCTCCCCAATCCAGTGGGAGAGCAAAGCCGGGATGCGCCTGTTGTCTGTCTCCCTTTGAGAGAAGTTAACCCTGGAGCTGGAACCCCCGGCATGGTGTGAAGCCAGCTGTAGGATGGCTGCCCCGGGGGGGTTCCTGTCACTCTGCTTCTGGGCAGATGTGGGACATTTTCTTCTTCTTCTTCTTCCTGGAATGGGAAGTAATCACAACTTCTCGCTGCCCTGGCTGCTTCCATGTCCATTTCTGCCAAATCCCTCCATGTGACTGTGAGTTCTCCTGTCAGGAGAGTCACTAATCCTAGTAATTTCTTTCAGACATGGTGTGATTATAATCTTGGTGCTGCTGCACCTTTACTGAACTAAAACTTTGGTCCAGCAAACGGAACAAAGATAACAGAATTTAGGATATTACACTGATATTACTTAAGTAACCCTAGTAACCCATAAACTGGGAAACATCTGACCCACAGGGCAATTTATTTCCCTCTCCAGAGGTGATGTGTCCTCGGGCACCGAGCATTGCCAATGGGCTGCACAGTGCACAGTCCTTGGCCAAGGTTTCCCGGGGAGTGACGGTGCACTACAGCTGCAGGGAAGGATACTCGCTGGTTGGGAACGTGTCCATCACCTGCACTGAGGCTGGGCTGTGGAGCCGGCCCCTGCCCCGCTGTGAAGGTGGGTGGATGTTTCTTTGCTGCCTGTGGGCTGGCAGAAGGGATGCTGAGTGTTCTGTAGCAACACAACAGTCCTATGGGAGTGATGAGAAAAGGGCTGTGTGTGCAGGGTCTGGCCCATGCACTGAGGTATTGAAGTTTAAAGGATGCTGTCCATGTTCCCACAGCAATCGATTGCCAGACACCCAAGGTGCAGAACGGGAAGGTCTACAAGGTGCAGAGCACCTACAAAGCTGGGGATACTCTCCACGTTGACTGTGATGCTGGTTATGCTGCAGAGGGCACCTACGAGACTCAGTGCCAGCCTGGGGGGACCTGGGATCCACCAGTGCTCATCTGCCAGAGGGGTGAGTGTGGGTGCCCCCTGTGTCCTGAGGGCAGCCCTGCCTGCTGAGGGCTCCCTGCAGACAGGGCCAGAGTGTGCAGGCAGGGCTGTTCATGCACATCATGCCAGCTTCCTTCTCCTGGCACCCTGTTCTCTCACTGAGTTAAGACCTTCTGTCTCCCTCCTGCAGTCCGACCCTGCCCCATGCCTCCAGGGATCACTAATGGAAATCACAACGGCCAGGGCAAAGCAGAGTTTACCATGGGAATGTCTGTAACATACACCTGCAATCCTGGCTACTACCTGGTTGGAAATGCTGCTGTGTTTTGCAGAGCCTCAGGGAACTGGAGCCAGCCCAGCCCTCGCTGTGAAGGTGTGTGTGTGCTCTGTGCCCCCAGGGAACAAATTCATAGTGTGGCTCTGAGCACAGGGGAAACCCTCAACATTACCACTGAGACCTTCAGTGAGGGATTAACTTCCCATTTAATGGCATATACAGTTTTATAATATGTAAAGAATAATCTTAGATGCATGAATTTAGAGCCAGCTCTCTCTTCCCTGTGCTCCAGAGGCAGCCTGGCTCCAGCTTGACCATGGAGGGCCAGATTTTGGGGACCAGGCAAGGGCATGGGGTACAACACAGCTTTTTAGATAACCAGCTGGATTTTTATGGATCAATTCAATACTCTTTATCTGGAAAAGTCAGAGGAGAGACAGGGCACCCAAAGGTTGCTATCAGGACAGCGCTGGCAGTGCCTGGGGTTTGAGCCCTCTGCCCTCACCCTTCACCTTCCCCCATGTCTGACATACAGGAGGCTGCAGCTGAGCTGTCTCTCAGGAATTGTCCCTCCCAGACACTCTCATGGGCTTTTCTCCTCCTTCTCCAGAGGTGATGTGTCCTCGGGCACCGAGCATTGCCAATGGGCTGCACAGTGCACAGTCCTTGGCCAAGGTTTCCCGGGGAGTGACGGTGCACTACAGCTGCAGGGAAGGATACTCGCTGGTTGGGAACGTGTCCATCACCTGCACTGAGGCTGGGCTGTGGAGCCGGCCCCTGCCCCGCTGTGAAGGTGGGTGACTGAGTCACTGCTGCCTGTGGGCTGGCAGAAAGGATGCTGAGTGTTCTGTAGCAACACAGCAGTCCTAGGGGAGTGATGAGAAGAGGGCTGTGTGTGCAGGGTCTGGCCCATGCACTGAGGTACTGAGGTTTAAAGGATGCTGTCCATGTTCCCACAGCAATCGATTGTCAGACACCCAAGGTACAGAACGGGAAGGTCTACAAGGTGCAGAGCACCTACAAAGCTGGGGATACTCTCCACGTTGACTGTGATGCTGGTTATGCTGCAGAGGGCACCTACGAGACTCGATGCCAGCCTGGGGGGACTTGGGATCCACCAGTGCTCATCTGCCAGAGGGGTGAGTGTGGGTGCCCCCTGTGTCCTGAGGGCAGCCCTGCCTGCTGAGGGCTCCCTGCAGGCAGCACCAGAGTGTGCAGGCAGGGCTGTTCCTGTGATGCACATCATGCCAGCTTCCTTCTCCTGGCACCCTGTTCTCTCACTGAGTGAAGACCTTCTGTCTCCCTCCTGCAGTCCGACCCTGCCCCATGCCTCCAGAGATCACCAATGGAAATCACAACAGCCAGGGCAAAGCATTTTTTACCGTGGGAATGTCTGTAAGATACACCTGCAATCCTGGCTACTACCTGGTTGGAAATGCTGCTGTGTTTTGCAGAGCCTCAGGGAACTGGAGCCAGCCCAGCCCTCGCTGTGAAGGTGTGTGTGTGCTCTGTCACCTCAGGGAACAAACTCATAGTGTGGCTCTGAGCACAAGGGGGACTCTTACCATTGCAAACAGACCCTCCCTGAAGATTAATCCCAGGCAAAGTGTTGCCTGGCATCAATTAATGTCAAGTCCTTCAGTGTTGGAGGTGGGGCCGGGGAGGTTTGTGTAGATGTCACGCTGATATTATCGTTGCAATATTAACAGCCTGCGGTTTTTTGCTTTGTTTTGTTCCAACTCCTTTTGCACACCCTTATTTCCAGCGACTGTCTGCATAAATCCAACTGTAGCCAACGGAAGGCAAGTTGGCGTTGAAGGACTTATCTCTGCACCTGGACAGACCCTGACATTTCAGTGCCACGATGGTTACAGCCTGCAAGGCAGTGCCAAAATCTCCTGCCAGGAGGATGGCAGCTGGCAGCCTCCTGCTCCTGTCTGTGACAGATCATTCCTTTACCAGAACTCCTCAAACAGGCCTGAATCTTCAGGTAAATAGTAACTTAGCTGCCTTGGGTTTTACTACTAACCCTCTTGGAAAAATGAGGTTAAACAATGTGAGTGGTGTGAGTGGAAGAAGAATAAGCGTGGCAGTAAGAACCTGCTTCTCTGCAATCTTTTGGGAAAATATGTTGTGTTTGTTTGAGCAGCTATATTAATAAACAATTTTGCAATGCAAACCAAACACCTTTCCTCCTGACAGAGCTTTTTCTGTGCTTGCACCCTACACACCTGCCCTGCCTGGTTCTCATGTCTGTTTTCTCTCTCAATAGGTGGTTGTGGTCCTCCCACAAGGTTACACTTTGCTGAGCTAAATGAGGAGCATAGAAATGCGATTGATTTTTCTGTTGGGAAGACTGTGCAATACACTTGCCGGCCTGGATATGCTAAACACCCAGGAATGCCACCTACTATTACATGCCTTGAGAGCGGAGTGTGGTCAGAAGCACTAGAGTTCTGTAAAAGTGAATAGCTCCTTGATTTGGTGTCCATTGATCAAGAAGGAATAGGTCCTAGGTTCTGTCCATGCTGCAAAAACCTTTGTGTCATTTTGGTGTTCAAGTAATATGTGACTAGTGAAGCCATGTAACTCTTTGCTAATTGAAACCTGCTTTGGGGGTAACTGGAAATGTGGGCAGATGATTGGAGTCATAGTTGCATGTTTTGTGTCACGGTGTAGGAAACAGAAGGCTAAAATGAGGGTATTTTCATCCTCCAGGGAAACAATGCAGTCACCCTGGGGAACCTGTGAATGGGAAAATTATTTCCCTAACAGATCTTCTGTTTGGCTCGACAGTGGTCTATGGCTGTGAAGAAGGGTAAGTCCTGGCTTTGGCTACAGCTTAGAGATGTATTAGCTAAGTCTCCCCTTTCCTTCCTCCTACTCATACAGTCCCAATAAGTGGATTCTGTACAAAAGCCATACAGGGTTCCATACCTGTGTCGCTCATAAGGTGCTCACTATCTTGTCTATACATATAAATACTGTGAAATGGGCTTGGCAGAGCGAGGAAGGATCTTCTCCTTCCATGTCACAGCTTTGCTGATCCCACCATCTGAGGTGGTTAGGGGGAGGCAGTAACTTCAACTGATATGACTTGGGATGAATGTTCAATCCTTTTGACACCAGGCACAGGTTAATCGGACAGTCCAGCAGACGATGTGAGATTTCTGGTGGAGGTGTTGCATGGAGTGGTGACATTCCCATTTGCCAGAGTAAGTAGCTTGCAGCTCCAGGGGTTTGCATGGATCTAGTAAATATTTTCCAGAACAGGCTACCATGTCTTTCCAATCAAAGGCAATTTCTCTGCCCTGCGGGCATGAAAATTATCAGGAGGTTTTGAAGTCATAAGAAAACATTCTGGGAAAAGGCACAAGATGCATTGCAGTTTCTCCATCTCTAGAACAAGTGTTTATGCCCCACAGACTGAGGGATTTCCAGGACTTTGGTGCTACTGTTGCACTCAGAAGCCTTGTTCTGCACCTCTGCAGGTATCCCTTGTGAGCCACCTCCAGACATTCCCAACGGGAAGCACACGGGCAGGCTGCTGAACGAATTCCACTATGGCATATCTGTAACATACACCTGCAACCCCGGGTTCCCACTCCACGGAGAGCCCTCCATCCACTGCACCACCCAGGATGGGACAAACGGCGTGTGGAGTGGGCCCATCCCGACATGTGGAGGTAGGGCTGGGTGTGGGCGCAGAGAATCCTCCTGTTACTACTGTTTCATGTTTGGAAAGACTAGGAAAAATCCAGACAGTTGGACTTCTTGCCCCAGGATTTTCAATGGCTGGATGGGCACCCCACTGTCTCCAGCATCCCCAGCCTCACCTTGCAGCTTGGGTGTCTCTGGTGATGTTTGATATCTCTGGATGGCAGGCAGTTCATCATCTATAGGAAAGCGATTTTCAGGCTTGTGTCTTAAAAGGGATTGCAATCCTCTGTGGCTTTGCAGCTGCACAGCCCTGCCTAAGTGCCTGTTTTGAGGAACTACACCTTTTTTTTTTTTTTCAGAGGCAAATTGTCCTGTCCCACTGGTCCAGAATGGGAGGATCGTGTCTCCTAGATCCGCCTACACACACCAGGACACTGTGACCTTTGAGTGTGAGCCAGGCTATGTCCTGCGTGGCCACAGGGTGGTCCAGTGCCAGCTCAATAACACCTGGGAGCCACCCGTGCCTGTCTGCGAGCAGGGCAAGTATTCAAACAGGGCTCTGAATGTTAACCTTCCCCTGCTCTCCCAAATTTGTTGGGTTTTGGTCTCTATAACAACTGGACTGGCTTATCTCTCTTGGTAGCTGGCTGCAGTGCACCTGCCAGGCTGGACTTTGCTGAGTTGAAGGAGCCCTACAACAACCAGACCGTCTTTCCCGTGGGGAGGACAGTGGAATACATGTGCCGGCCTGGGTATTCCCAGCACCCAGGGATGCCCCCATCCATCACATGCCTCAGGAATCAGACATGGTCTGTGGTGCTGGAGTTCTGTAAAAGTACGTCCTGCAAGTGCTGGAGAAGCCAAAGTGTCAGGCTTGGCTGGCTTGCCCCATTTTTCCAGCTTTATGGGTCTCTGTACCTTCTGCAGTCTGCTCTCTGTGTTGGCATCCCTGGCTGGGATGTGAGGAGCAGCTGAGGGTTAACTGAGGCTGGCACTGCCTTCCAGGGAAGCAGTGTCCTGACCCAGGGAACCCAGAGAAAGGCAGAGCTGTTGTCCTGACAGACCTGCTCTTCGGGTCCAAGATTAACTACGCTTGTGAGGACGGGTGAGTCTTGCACAAGCTGAATTCAGCTGCCAGGTGAGAGTGAAGTGGATTTTCAGCTGTACACAACCTAGTTCCCAAGGCAGGAGTCTCGGCTGCCACTTACAAGGGTTGTAAAGAAATCTCAACTCTCTTATTGTGAAATTAATGAATCCTCCTGTGTGGCTGCAGGTACAAGTTGGTTGGAAGCTCTCAGAGAACATGTGAGGTCTCTGGCACAGGTGTCATGTGGAGTGGAGATGCTCCTGTCTGCCAGCGTAAGTAGGCCACAACAAAAGGTCCTTAGAGATGGTTTGCAAGATAAAGTGGAATGTCTTTCAAGCCAAAGATTTTATTGCAAAAGATTCAAGTCACTGGATACTTAAAGTCTTTCCTTTTTATTTTTAACTTTTGCTTTGCATGCTTCTGAAAATGTTTCCAAAGGTCTTTTCCTTATCCTGATCCAAACTGGGAAGAAATATTAATATTTTAAACTCTCTGTTACTGGATATTTCTCACTGGCCATGTGTAGGAAGGGTGGGACAAGTCTCTCCCTGCATGTGTCACCAAGAGTTATGGAAAAGGAGGTACAAATTGTGCCACCACCTCCAGACATGGGCAACAAGGAACTGACTCACAGGACGGTGCAGGTTTTCCTTCCCACATTGATTTTTTTCCATACAAGGTTTGTTTCTGGGGCACTGTATCAATGCTGAGATGGCCTCGTCCTCATTGATTCCCTTCCTCAGTATGTCCTGTGTTTTTACTTTATTCTTTTTCTTGCCCTGTGCATATTTCTTACCGGCTTTTCCTTCTCCTTGGCAGCGGTGAAGTGTCCTCCCCCTCCAAGCATTCCCAACGGGAAGCACAGTGGCCAGCCCTTGGACAGCCACCTGCCAGGCTCGGCTGTGCAGTACAGCTGCACAGAGGGCTATTCCCTCATCGGGAACGCCTCCATTCACTGCACTGCCAGGGGGACGTGGAGCCGGCCCCGACCTCGATGTGAAGGTGTGTTTGTGTTGGCTTCTTTCACCCTCCCTGGGCCCCTTCTTCCTTCTCGGCTCTTGGTGCAGTCACTGCAGACCAAACCTGCAAGGAGAGGCAGAGACCAAAGGTCCCACAGGCTGGAGGAGCCCCATCTGTCTCTGTGGGTGTCCCTCTGTGTTCCCACTAAGTACAGACTCTCAGGAACAGCTGAATAATGATATTTTGTGTAAGAATGAGTCAATAATGGTGATGTGTTCAGACAGTGATGTACAGCAGCAGGTACTACCCATGCTCAGGATGCTTTCCACATCCCCAGCAGTGCTTTGTGCTCTTTTCTTCCAGCAACTGGCTGCAGCAGACCAGAGATCAAGAATGGAAGAATAGCTGGGCAGGAGACCACGTACAGACTCACTGACACCATTGTCTTTGAATGCGATTTTGGTTATGCCTTGAAGGGCTTCCAACAGTCTCGGTGCCAGTTTGGGGGAAAGTGGGACCCTCCTGTGCCCACCTGTGAGAAGTGTAAGTGCAAATGAGGTGGAGGGTGGTAGCTGATTTCTTTGGAACCCCCATGTCGGTGCACCTCGTAGGGTGCAACACCTCACATTGGAGGCAAAGGGGCTGCTCTCAAAGTCTGAAAGGGACAAACATATCTGTTTCCCATCTTTATAATCCCCAATCAAGCACTGAAACTGCTGCCCAGGGAAGTGGGGAAGTCGACCATCCCTGGAGGGATTTCAAAGACATGTAGATGACATGGTTCAGTGGTGGGCTTGGCAGTGCTGGGTTATTGGTTGGACTCTATGAATTCAAGGATCTTTCCCAACCACTGTAGTTGTCTAGTGAGAAATAATCATTCTTCAGGTCCACAAGCTCAAAAAACATGAAGGCTGGAAGGTAAGTGAGAGTAGGATGGAATCATCATTCAGTGACATCCCTAGTAGCTTTTGTGCAAAATTTAATGGGAAAGAAGTTAAAAGGCTTCCTTACCCTACAGTGGGCGTTTGTGGTACCAGCTCTTTACTAGTTAGGACTTTTTCCCTCCTCGTAGTGCCACCATGTCCTTCCCCTCCAAATATCAAAAATGGCTATCACGACAGCAAGGATGTGAACGTGTTCATCCCTGGAATGTCAGTGAACTACTACTGTGACCCGGGGTATGCCCTCACTGGGAAAACAACAGTTTCTTGTTTGATGTCTGGATCCTGGAGCATCCCTTACCCCCGGTGTGAAGGTGAGCTGTAAATGCTGTTACCCACAGTGAAAAGGGACACCACTGTGGTCACACAGCCTCCCCTGAATTCTGACCTCTCAAAAACAAACGGGGAACCCACAGCTCCGACAGCCGCTTCCCCAGCCCAAGCTTTGACACTTTTCCCTTCCAGTGATCACCTGTACAAGTCCCAGCATCCAGGATGGAGAAGTGGCTGAAGGCCAGAGCTCTGAGTACCGTCCCGGGACAAACATCACCTTCCAGTGCCACCCAGGTTATGTCCTGCGGGGCAGCCGTGCAGCCAAGTGCCAGCCCGACGGCCGCTGGGTGCCTGCTGTCCCCACCTGTGAGCAAGGTGAGCACGGGCACGTGGGGGTTGAGAAGGAGGCCAGCCAAAAGCAGCGTGGCTCTGTCCATCTGCTGTGTTCTGGTGAGACCCCACCTGCAGAGCTGCCTCCAGCTCTGGGTCCTCAGCACAGAAAGGACATTGATCTCTTGGAGAGAGTCCACAGGAATCCAGCAAGCTGATTAGAGGGATGGAGCTCCTCTCCTGTGAGGAAAGGCTGAGAGAACAGGGATTGCTCAGCCTGGAAAAGAGGAGGGTTTGGGGTGACCTAACTGCAGCCTTCCAGTACCTGAAGGGAGCTGACTAGATGGAGAAATACTATTTAGAAGGGCCTGGAGTGACAGGACAAGGGGGAATGGCTTCACAGTGACAAAGAGTAGGTTTAGATTAGATATTAGGGAAAAAATGCCTTCTCTTCTCCAGGCTGAGCAACCCCAATTTTCCCAGCCTGTCTTCACAGGGGAATTGCTCCGGTCCTCTAAGCATCTTGCCCTTTTTTTAACTTTGTTTTGCCCTCTCTCTTTAGTGCTGCAATGTCCTTCACCTCCAACTATTGATAATGGAAATCACAGCAGCCAGGACTTGGAAGTTTTCACCACTGGGATGGTGGTGAACTACAGCTGTGACCCTGGCTACAGCCTCCTGGGAGAGGCATCGATCTACTGCACCGACTCTGGCAACTGGAGCCTCCCTCTTCCTCAGTGTGCAGGTACACTGTGGTTCCAAGTAGGGACTTATGGATAGTCTGGGACCTTCTGCCACTGAAAGCTTGTAGGACTTATCCTTACCCTTGCCAAAAATTTGAGTCCTTCAGTCCTTTCCCTTTGTTTTCTATTTTTCTTGTAAACTTATCGGTGCATGCTCAATATACATTTTAAAACAACTTCGATATCTCTATTTCTCCCTATGTTTTCTTTCCTGATAGGTGGCTGTGGTGCACCTCCAAACTTCACCTTTGCTGAGCTAACTAGGGAACACAGAAATCAGATGGAGTTTGCTGCTGGGGACACCGTGCGCTACAGCTGCCAGCCAGGATACATGAGACGCCCTGGAGTGCCCCCAACTCTGACATGCCTCAAAAACCACACGTGGTCTGAAGCGCTAGAGTTTTGTAAAAGTGAATAGCTCCATCAGTTTGGTCTTGTTGGAAATTGTCTGATTCGTGGGTTTCCTAAAGCAATTCTTTTAAAGAGAAAGATTCATACATGGCTTCACTAGTCACATAGTACAGGCTGCTATTGGCCTTTTAAAAATCAAAGTTATTGGTGTCAGAATGTGGACAGAGCCTTAAGATACCTTCTCATAGTGTGTGACACAACTGTGAGAGAGGAGTTTAAACTCAGCCTTGTTCTTTCCCAGGGAAGCAATGTAAATACCCAGAAACACCCAAGAATGGCAGAGTTGTTGTTCTGACAGATCTCCTTTTTGGGTCAACTGTGAGCCACACGTGTGAAGAAGGGTGAGTTCCCTGCTGCCTTTGCTGACTGTGTCTGAGCTTGGGGTTGGGCAGCTCATGGTACAAGATCAGAGCCCAGTCCTCTGCACAGCTGTTCTCCCACAGCAAGCCAGAATTTGGAGGTTGGTTTAGAAAAAAACTTAGAAAAGCCAGAAGTGTCTTGTTTTTCCTGTCCTGTGCTCAATAGATTAATTTGCAAACTTCAGTTTCAGTTTCCCTTCTCAGAAGGCCACCAAGCAGGAGCTGAGAGTGCAAGCAAGGAGGCTCCAGCCCTTTGGAAATCTGTTGGGTCCAAGTCCTGACTTAGCAGCTGACCAATCTCATCCACAGTCATTTGGATTACTGTTGTTCCTCTTGGATCTAGGAAGAAGGAACTTGGTGTCCTTCACTCCCATGTGTCAAAGCAACAAAAACACCTCGGTGATCAGCCAGAATCAGGAGGCTGCAGGAGGAAACCTCTGGGGGTAGTGTCAGAGTGGGAGTGCAAAATCCAAGCTGAATGACCTGGTATCAGCTGATATTTCTCTCCCTGTACCTTCAGGCACCGGCTGGTTGGACAGTCTCACAGGAGATGTGTGATTTTTGGACGAGATGTGGCATGGAGTGGTCTTTCTCCCATTTGTCAGAGTAAGTAGGTCACCGCTAGATCAAGCCCAGAACTGGAAAATAAAGTCCTTAAAATTAAAAAGTGGTATTTTCTTGAAATAAATAGAATTAGAGGAATATGACTTTTAAAGCATAATATTCCTTTAGGATAGTTTTGGGTTTTTTTGTGCTTGCATGTTTGGTTTCTTTTAAAAATCTTCCAGATGCAAGCTTTTGATCTGTCATAGCAAAGTAGACTGAGGAGCTGTGAGATGCCTGCAGGGATCTGTCCCTTTTGTTACACAAACATACATAATGAATTAAGGAAGAAATGTGTTTTGCAGTAGAAGAGTGGGACATTGAGTAAAACTGAACTGGAATCTTCCAAACCCTGTGCTGTTATCCAGACCACAAGGATGTTTTGCAGGGGTTGATCGTTGCAGTTATTTTTTCCTTCAGATGGAATTGCTTTGGAAGACATGAGTTCGGGATAGTAAAGCAGTAATGAGAATAACGGTGCTTACAGTTTTCCACCCCATTTAATACATTTATTGTAATGTATTTGCACTGTTCTGTTCACAAGCACAAACTATGTTTATGTATATAATACTGTGGTAATTTTAGAGTACTTAAATGAACTAAAAAGCCCTCAGTTCTTGGAATTATTCCCCTCTGAGTCTCCAAGTACTATCTGTGAAAATCCTCCAAGCACATTAAAAATGGACTTTATATATGTGTCAATTACAGTGTAAGTATGGCTTCATGTTCATAAACCTGAATTTCTTTTTCAGAGGTGGTATGTACACCCCCACAGATCCGGAATGGCAGAGTAACTGTTCCTAAATATCCCTACACATACAAAGACACTGTTAGTTTTAAGTGCCGTAAAGGTTTCACCATGCGAGGCCATCACACATCCCAGTGCCAAGCTGACCAAACCTGGGATCCACCTCTGCCTGTCTGTGAGAAGGGTAAGTCTCAGCCCTTCGACTTGCCAGCATTGCAGAATCCTCCCTGATTCCCACCCACTCACCAAAGCCAAAGTTGGCTTTATTTTTCCTGTTTGTTCCAATTACTTTAAGGAAAACCCAGAAATTGTTCCTTTTATTTATGCCTCTCTTCTCCCACAGGAGATGAGCCAGGGTTTGGGTAGTGCTATAAGTATTAGCATGATTTGCACTTTCTCACGCTGCTTGTTGCAATCCATAATCCATTCTCTTCATTTCCCGAGTGTGAGAAATTTGGCAGCTTCAAGGCAGGACACTGACTGTCCGAGAAGGGCAAAATGCTGGAAATGTAAAGGCAGGATGGTGGGAAATTAAAGTAAATGTGTTCATTGTGTTTGCTCACCCACATTTTTAAACTCTTAGTGCTGCATCCAGATGGAGTGGCAGAACATTACCATCATCCCAATGCCACAACAAAGCCAGGTAGGTCCCTCCTAAGAAGAGGCAAGATTTACTAAGCACTAACTCCTCCTCCCAACCTGCCCTGTTTTTTTGAGGGAAGAGGGATAATTGCACCCTTGCAGAGGGTTGGGCAGGGCTGGCTCTTTGTGTTGGGGTCAGTGCTGTGGGTGCAAGTGTTCAGCTGCTCTAAAGTTTTCCCTCTGAGCTCTGTTTTGATTCGTGTCTCTGATTTTAGGGCTGCACTGCTCCAAGCCTGCAGATATCACTCACGGATCTCTCAGCAGCCCAGCAAAAGTGTTTTTTACTCCTGGAACATCTGTAAGGTACACCTGTGACCCCGGCTTCTCTCTCCTTGGGACAGCATCCATTTATTGCACATCATCTGGAGCCTGGAGCCATCCTCCTCCCGTCTGCCAAGGTGTGTTTTTGTAGCAGACAGCTAAGAACAAAAGACATTTAACAAGTCTTGCCTTAGGGGAAGGTTTGTAGAAGGACTAAATCTGAGTCCTTTAATACAATGTGAGATAAGAACAGGACCAAGTTCACAGCAATTTCCAAAGCCTGATAGAGTTACAGGGTTGTTGATCCACGGTGAAGAAATTCAAAGGGAACAAACAAAGCTGCAAAGGTACAGAACATCAGCCACGCTGTGGCAGTCCTTCAGGATCCTCTTGTTTGTCTCTCCCCAACTTTCCAGTTGTGAAGTGCCTCCATCCTCCAAACATCACCAATGGGAAGCTCAAAGGCAACATCTCTCACCCTTTTTCCTATGGAGCATCTGTATCCTACAGCTGCAATCCTGGTTATTCACTTGTTGGGAATGCTTTCATCAACTGCACAGTGTCAGGAACCTGGAGCCAGCCTCTTCCTCACTGCAGAGGTGGGTTGGTGCTTCGTTGGCTCCTGTTGTTTGGATTTCATGGTGGCAGAACCAGACTGGGCTGAGGGACACACAGCCACACTGACATACACGTCTTACTTTGGGGGGAAATTAAATCTTCAGAGATACACGGGCTGAAATTTAAGCAGTAGAATATTCAGCTCACACTGAATTCCATCCCATTATTTTGCTTGGGAACTGCTTTCATTTCATAGCTAGGAAGTGTTGATTGGTCAGCTATGAATTTACTCTTTGTTACCCCTGGGAAGAGTATTATTGTAAAGAAGCAGGATGGGAACCTCAGGCAAACAGCCAGAAGGATGTGAGTCCAACAGAGGCACTTCTGAAGGGCAGTTTTAACTCCTGCACATTTTCCTTCTCTGCCCCTGTTGCTACAAATGGGGTGTACACCAAATTCCCTCTACTGAAAGCTTTTCAACTTTAATAGAACAGTAGAAATGTTTTCCTGCCTCTTTCCTTCCCTGCTCGTGTCTCAGTCTCCAGTTATCACAAACAGGACACAAAGAAAGTGATTATATCAGAGAAGTTGTCTCTGATGCATGATCTGTACGTGCCAACCGCTATTCCCTTCTCTGTATCTGTGACTTGGTAGTTCCGTGTAGTTCACAGTCAGTCATCAGTCAACCTTGGCTAAAGGCAATTGCATGAATGTTACAAGATTCCTGGTGTGGGTGTTCCTGCATGGAAAACTGGACATCCACAGCAATTAATTCATTACCCTCACAAGATAGTTCTTTGGTGGAGCTGCATCCGCCTCAGTGACTCAAGAACTGAAAGTCTCAGATAACAATGAGAGGAAATAACGTACCAAATGCTTATGTAAATAAGTCAGAGGCTCCTTAAAGGATGTGGTCTCAGAAAAATTCTGCCAGCCATTCCATATTTTTGTGGGTTTGATGTGCCTTTAGTACTAATATATGTGATAGTAAAATATATACATATATATAAAAAGACATAAAATAAAGGGTAAATATTAAATGCTGATGTTGGTCACTGAGAACCTTCTCCAACAGAATCCTTGGGCTTGGACTGTCAAAGATGATGAAATGCTTAAATTGAAGCAACTGACTCACTTCATTGAAGTCAGTAGTATAAATAGCTTAGGTGGGTGGACTAATTAAGGAATTAATTATTGGTGACAACACCTTTGAAGGGCAAGTAATTTCTGCATGCTAGAAGTGGTTTATAGGCAGCTGGTTCTAAAACTGCCACAGAATTCTTCCCTGCTGCACCTTTTTTCTCCTAATATGTTGGTAGCCCAGTATCAGAAAAATCCCTTTCTCTGTCAGGCTTCTCCCAAAGTACCCCTTCTACACACAATTTCCATCTGCTGTATCAGTGTGGAGCAGCTGATCTCTACACATATTCACATGTGGGAATGAGACACCCTCTTCTGCAGCCACAAAGAAAGGAACTACCCTGAGGAATACGAATTAATTCCTAGCTACATTCAGAAGGAATTCAAGAACAATGTTCCAAATAACCCACAGCTGTATTTCTCAAGTTTTATCTCCCCTCTCACTAAATGGCCTTTTTTATTATTTCAGAGATCAGATGTGAATTCCCAGATGTTCAAGGCGTTAAGAAAGCCTTTAAAGGAAACACTTATCGCTCTGGGACTAACGTCACCCTTGAATGTGATGATGGTTACACCTTGGAAGGCATCAGGCAGACTCAGTGCCAGGAGGATTTCAGCTGGGACCCTCCCGTGCCAGCCTGTAAACTGGGTGGGTGAAACAGGAATGAAGCAAAGATCAAACAGAAACATGCATTTTAAACATAGAAATATCTTCCTGTTTTTAAGAAAAGAGGATATAATGGTGTGGGGTTTAAGAAATCAGTCTTAGCAGTGAGACCCTGGCACAGGGTGCCCAGAGAAGCTGTGGCTGCCCCATCCCTGGACGTGTCCAAGGCCAGGTTGGACAGGGCTTGGAGCAACCTGGGATAGTGGAAGGTGTCCCTGCCCATGGCAGGGGGTGGGACTGGATGATCTTTAAGGTCCCTTCCAACCCAAACCATTTTATGATTCTAAAAGGTTTATTGTAAGATGACTAAAAACAGTTGAGAAACACTGTGTTTTGTTAGAAGAGTTTGCTGATTTCTCTTTTTTTCTCTTCCCTCCAGCATCACACAAGTCTGGGTCAGTAGGCCTCGGTAAGCAGCTTACAAACATTTTTGCAGCCAGGTCTTTAGCTTTAGGCTCAGTGGCACCGTTTCCTTCTGCTAACTTGGCAGATCCACCTTGTTATGTCTTTTGTGTGCTTTAAAACATACAGTGAGAATAATGCGGGCTCTTCCCTCCCAGGAGTCGCAGCCGCGGGAGTTCTGCTGCTCCTGGGGGCAGGCATTGTCTGGAAAATAGTTTCTAAGCAGAAGGAAGGGTAAGGCAATCTTCTGGATGTTTATTCATGTCCTTTGTTGCCAAGTCCCAAGCTTTGTTCACTTTATACATTTAAAATACATGCCTGGATGTGACTGCGTCTGGTAATTTCGTACCACATGGTACAACCTGGAATCGATGGTGTGGTTGTGCCATTTTATCACAAGCCTCTCTTCCTTAAAGTAAACCAACTTAAGTGTTCTTTTACAAAGCATTACAGTTCCCTGTTTTCTTCTTTTTCACTTAGCTATTATCGTACTTATGAAAATTACAACTATCAAGCCCCTCTGAACCTAGTAAATGAACAGAAAAGCTCATGTCTTCCATAGAAGGTATGGATTTATACTCCTCAACATAAAATATCAGCTACAGCTGAAATAATTATGTTATCATTTGTTTATATTGTTGACTACATTGTCAAATTACTATTTTTCTAATATAATCATTCAAGTGGAAACCTCTTTCTCCTTAATCTTCTGGTAAGATGTTTTTTTTTGCTGAATAAGAGACTCTTTCAAACATACTGGGTTTTTAAAACATCCTATTTTTCTTTCTGACACCACCCTCAGTGTGTGTCTTTCCTATCCATCTGAATGAACGGTGTTTACAGGTCAGACTTCCAAAACTACTTTAACAGCAGCAGTGTCAGAAAAGGACACTGAACTGGGCTTTTGGTGTTTGTTCCTTGCTTTCACACTTACTACAATGCTATTTTTACTGACAGGTGGATCTGCTTTCTATGGTGAATCTGTTGCAGCCAACAGTGAATTGTCACTGTGTGCTAGCAGCAAAGCATAATCAGCTTTGACTATAAAAAGGCTTGGTTTTGGGTCATTTCTTTGAAACAAAGCATTTCCCAGAAATTCCCTCCTCCTTCCCTGAGTGACAAACCCTAGAGATCAGGATGGAACCAAGAACAGTTTAATTTTAACACAAGGATGTCATCTTCTTCCTAGGGTGGGCATCTGTGCAGCTGCTAACCAGGGACTCGGCTCCTCCTCCACAGCAAGGGCAGCATGGAAGCGCTGCTCAAGTACAGACTGAAATTCTGTGGCAAAAAAAGACACTTTATTGTAAATCTTTAATGCTCCTTCTGCTCCCATTAATTACTGTAAGGATCTAATGAGGCTCAGACTGCACGCAGTGTGGATGCTGCCCCAGGGGGAATTCTGTGCACTTTCCTTTATCTGCAAAGCCCAAAAATGTAGATAATCCAGACCCACTAAAGCATTCCTGGGCATGGGTGGGAGTCACAGCATGTTAATTAATGTCTTAATAACAGCTGCTGTGTTCACATCTCTGTATTTCCTTTCAGCAAAGCTTATGCACAGTGTTCCTCTATGAATGCTTAACATAATAAAAGCTGAACCTGGGACAAGAATTTGGTGTCTTTTAGGTCTATCTAGAATTCTAAGTCTCATTTTTGTTGTTTTATTTTAATGCTGCTCTGTGACACATATAACATGCTTAAGGTATTTCAAAATTTGTAGTATGCCAATATCTTAAGCAGGGATGTTCTTTGATGTAAGATCTTTGGATACTTTCATCAGTAAGAAAGCAGAACTAATGAGTGGAACAGAAGGTGCATCCCTTAGTCAGGGACATTCTGGAACTAACAAGCTTTAAGGATGTAATAAATCAAGATGTTGATGTGTGTTTATGTTGACATTGCTAACTTGGCAAAACACCCAAGGTGCGTGTATATGTCAATAATTCCAAGAATCATGCTTATTTAAACACTAAAACCGACGCCTTTTAATACATGCCAGAAAAAAACCCTTCACCTGAGCATGTGGAAAGGTTAGACAGGGATTGCGTAATTTGTGTGAAAACCCCTAACTAATCCCAAGAGGGGCTGTACTTGCAAATCAACTCTGAATTTCCGCGTATAAATAGACACCCTAACCAGACCCTCCCGAAAAACAAAACAGTTTTGAGGGCTCACAAACCACTCTTGAGCTCCGAGGCTGGGGGGAAATAAAGCCCAAGACCCCTCCGAGGAGCAATTAATGCTGTGAGGGCACCACAGAGGCCGGGCAGCGCTCTGAGGGAAGATTTGTGAGGGGACAGAGCTGTGAGGGAAGATTTGTGAGGGAACAGCGGTCTGAGGGAAGATTTGAGAAAGGGCAGAGCTCTGAGGGAAGATTTGTGAGGGGACAGCGCTGTGAGGGAAAATTTGTGAGGGAAATGCGCTCTGAGGGAAGGTTTGTGAGAAGGCAGCGCTCTGAGGCACGGGAAGGACGGGGCTGTGCTCTCTGAGGGCACCACAGAGGCCGGACTACGGTCTGAGGGAAGATTTGAGAGGGCAGCGTTCTGAGACACCGCGGGGGCCAGGCAGAGCTGTGAGGAAAGCGCTGTGAAGGCACCACAGAGGCCGAGCCACGCTCCGAGAGCTTACAAATTGACAAACCACCGGCGATCAGCGCGGCTGGGAGGAAAATCAAGTCCCTATCCGCCCCTGAGGGGCAGCGCCCTCCGTGAGGGCGGCGATGGCGGGGCGGGGCCGGGCATGCGCGCCGGGGCGGCGCTGCGTCTGCGGCGCGGTGAGGGAGCGGGGCGGGCGCGGCCATGGCCATGGAGGGGCCGCCGCTGCCCCTCAGGGCGGCTCTGCTGCCCATTCTGCTGCCCGTCCTGCTGCTGGGGGGGCTCGGCGGGGCTCGCGGTCAGGATCAAGGTGAGGAGCGGGCGCTCGGTGCCCCCCCTGAGGGGCTGCGGGGAGGAGGGAGGGCGGTCGTGGTGTCCTCGCCGCTCTGGGGGTGCTGAGGGGGCTCCCCGGGGGCATTGCTCGGGGAGGTGGATGGGAGGGATGAGGAGATGGTTTGTGGAGGGATGAGAAGATGGTTTGGGGAGGTGAAAGGGAGGGATGAGAAGATGGTTTGGGCAGGTGGTGGAACCACGAGGTTTTGGGGCGGTGTTGTGTGGGGTTTGAGTCATGGAGTGGTTTGGGTAGGAAGGGACCTCAAAGATCGTCTCATCCCACCCCCTGCCATGGGCAGGTACACTTTCCACCAGCCCAGGTTGCTCCAAGCCCTGTCCAACCTGGCCTTGGACACTTCCAGGGCTGGGGCAGCCACAGCTTCTCTGGGCAACCTGCCCACCCTCATAGGGAAGGATTTCTCCCTAATACCCAGTCTAACCCCTCTCTCTGCCAGTTTAAAGCCATTCCCACTGGTCCCATCGCTCCCTGCCCTTGTAAAAAGTCCCTCTCCAGCTCTCCTGGAGCTCCGTTCAGGTACTGAAAAGGTGAGAGAAAGGTGGTGCTGTGAAACATTTGGTGCTAATGGAACGCTGGCTTGAGGTTTGGTGAATATCTTTTCTGGTTTGGTCGATTTTTAAGCAGTAATAGGAATATGCTGGAAAAGATTGGTAGGTGTCAAATCGGTCGTGGCCCCTCTGTCTTGCAGACTGGGTGATTAAGATATTTGTATCCGGATCAGAGGGTCTTGAATGTGTTTCTTTGAGTCCTTTTGTATGGAGGAGTTTTACTTCTTCAGCTTCAGTGATCCTTGTGGGTCCCTCCCAGCTCAGGATATTCTGTGATTCTCACCAACCCCAGAATTTCCCCAGGTCTTCAGGTCTCTGTTGGATTGTGAAGCTGATTTTAAACGCTGCTTTGTGGTCCTTAGACTTGCTTTTCCTTTTCCTTGGTGGAAAAATTATGGAAACTGTTACATATTTTCAGAGTATCTTTAATTAATAATGTGTTTTCACTGTGAACTGTGTGAGTGGGGCAGGCTGGTTGGTTTCTTGTGCAGCAAGCTAAATAGGCATTTCACTGCCCATGAGTGTACAGTGAGTTAAGTTGTATATTTACCTACAAAAAAAAGCCAACAGGCAAAGAATAGGTAATGGAAGGAAATGCATTGTCTGGGTGGAATGCTGAAGAACTTGGGAAAACAATAAGTACTAATGTAGAGTTGGACATTGAATGCAATTAAAATCTAAAATTTTAAAATTGGAAACTAATTAAATATGCAGATATCGCCAGCTTTTAAGGATTTATCAGTAAATCCTTAAAAGCTCTGGAAGGAGCCTGGCTGCTGTGCTGTTAGACCTCGGTGTGTTGCTGTTGCTAAGGTTGTGTATTGCCTTTTCCTTCCTCTCCCAGCCAAATGTGGTTCCCCACCCAGGCTTCAATATGCAGAGCTTGAGGAGAGGTTCCAGGGAACACAGAGTTTTCCTGCTGGAAGTGAGGTTTCCTACGTCTGCCGGCCAGGATACATGAGAAGTCCTGGAAAATCATTAACTCTTACATGTGGTCCTGACTCACAGTGGTCATCCGCAGAGCAGTTCTGTACAGGTAACTGTGTGCTTTTTGTTGTGCCCTTTTGCTTTTTCCCCTCGATATTTAACAATTCTATTTGCTTTGCAAGTTAGAAGTAGTATTTTGCAATGTTTTAAATGACGCTTAGAAAATGCTGATGCTGGTAAGGGCAGTATATGCCAAAGATTTTGTATATATAATTACAGAGGTGTTCATTTTTCCATTCTTTTTTTCTCCCCACTCCCCCAGCAAGAAGATGTAAGTACCCAGGACAATTAGCACATGGTGTTGTTGATGTGGCAAATCTTACATTTGGTTCAGCTGCTACTTTTTCTTGTCAAGAAGGGTAAGTATTTGGGTGAAGTTAATTAATCCTTTTTTTTTTCCTGTTTACACCAGATCTGAACCGAACCTTAATTTTTTGTGTGGCTTCTGTTCCAGTTCTGATTTGAAATCTGAATTCTACCTGGAGCAAATGAACTTACAGCTAAATTTAATTTGATTCTCTGGTTTAATTGCTCTTTGCATCAACCTTTAGGTTTTTAGTGAGATTCTGCAGAATGAAAACTAGTGTGTTACCTCTAATAACTTCTTCTTAATGCTCCTGTGGCAGAGGGAATAAACACATATTCATCACCCTTCAATATTATATTGAACAATGGCCCATTTGTTTGTGTATAGCAAATTAAGTCAAAAGTGCTAAACTCTCTGAGGTTTTCCTTCTCTTTCCTTTAGTATTAGTAACTTTAGGGAATTAGTGTCACATCTTAAAATGTGACTTCAATCAGTTTCTTTAGTGATGTCTCATTTGCTTTTGTTTCAGTTTCAAAATGAGACTGTTAGCAAAATAAACAAATGAAGATACTTTTCTTACTGCCACAAAACCTTGGTATATTATATCTCTGTAATCACAGAACAGAATTATATAAACCAATTTTTTAGGTGCTTGTTGGAGAAAGGGGAGATTTAAGTTTAACCTCTTGAAAAATTTTTGCCTATCTAGATACAGATTACGTGGAAGGAGTCGTATTTCCTGTGTAATTAAGAATGATGGTGTTGACTGGGATGGTCCAGTGCCTTTCTGTGAATGTAAGTAAATTCCTGCTCTTTTATTTTTCTATTCAGGTTGCAGTAGTTCATCTAAAAATGTGTCTTGAACTTTCCAGTATAAGAAATGATGGTAAAATAGGACTATTTTTTTTTATTATTTCTTTGGTAACTGCTTGGGATGTGGCTGAGGCTTTGTGTGCTTGTTTTGCAGTGATCCCCTGTGGGCCACCTCCCAGCATAGCCAACGGGCAGCACACAGAAGCAACCGAGTACGTGTATCAGACTGTGGTGATGTACACGTGTAATGAGGCTCCACAGGGCACACAGCCCTTCTCCCTGATCGGCTCAGATACCATCCACTGCACATCTGATGAGCACTCCAATGGAGTTTGGAGTGGACCAGCTCCAAAGTGTAAAGGTGGTTGGGATTTTTATTGTATTTATAATAATATCTGTCCCTTTTCTGGAAGCAGGGTGGGGTAGGGAATGGACTCTCCCTATGGAAAAGATGAAACAAATCCTTTGGTACTAAGTTTCATTTGGTTTCAGTGGAGATCAGATCATGATGGTGGATACTGATTGATTATGACACAGATTGTTTTGAAAATTTAAGTTAAAACTTTAAAAATACATGTATGAGTGTCTTGTTGGTAGAAGTGACAAAACCAAAGTGGAGGGACTGAGAGACCATAAAGCCTGGGTAGCTGAAGAAGAACTGTAAAGAGCAAGGATGTGGAAGCTAGATTAGGAATAGTAAAAAGCTAAGGAAGCACCCTTTTCCTAAAAAAACTGTGGAAGTGCAGGAATAAATGTGAAAACCAGCAAGCACAAAGTCAGATGCAGGAAGAAATTCCATATGCATTTGAAGCCTAATCAGTATAATTTGTTTTCTGAAATCCTGCCACTCTACAGGTATGTGTCTTTTGGAAGTGGAACATTATTATGTCAATTATTACAGTTTCTTATTACTGTTGCAACTCAATAACTCAAACCAAGGACTTTCTCCACCTTTAAGAAAATAATGTTTTTATAAAGCCCCTCCAAAACAACTTGAGGATTGGAAAATATGCAGGTATGGAAAGGATGTTGTGTTTATGGCAACGTTTGCATTAACAAATGTTTCATAGCTCTTTTTCTTTTACCTCTTTCAGTGGTCAAATGTAAAAATCCAGAAGTTAAAAATGGGAAGAAAATCTCTGGATTTGGACCTTCCTATAGTTACAAGGACTCGGTCCAGTTTGAGTGTGATGCAGGCTTTTTCATGCTTGGATCAGAGATAATTACGTGTGAGGAAAATAGCACCTGGTCTCCTCCAGAACCAACTTGCACGAAAAGTAAGTCTTTCCATAAGATTCCAACCTGTGTGTTGAGAGTGTTGTAGGTCTGTCTTAGGTAGAATATAAAGTCCTAACACTGTATTGTAAATCAGAAGCTGAGGAAGTTGATGTGGAGCCATCTGTGGACATGTTGAGGTGTTTGAGTGACTCTTAACTCACTCTCAGCCAAAAACTTTTTGGAGTTAAGTTACAGACGTGGTAGAGGTTGTGATGTGGACATTCAGTGGTGTGACTGCATTGTGATAGCATTGTGGTGTTTATTCTAGAGATTTTGTGAGTAAATACCAGAGAAAATATGTGAAATACACAAGGAAATAGACGTTTCTGAATTCTGATAGAACTCGGAATATGCACAATGAGGACACCTGTAGTGTCCTGGAGTAATCCAGATTTTTGTGTCTGTGTTTTGTGTAGCACTTCAGTTCTTACTTTCCAGTCATCTTGTGGGTGTGTAGCATGGTGTTAGATTTTGACCAGTCAGATTACTAAATCAGGAGTAATTTTCAGGACTGAGGACATGACAGAGGTGTTTCTGAACCTTTCTCTTCCCTCTTCTGCTAGAGGGAGAGGGCACATTGTTGTGCAGTACAGCAAGATAATTTTTTACATGCATAGTTTAATAATGAGTCTACAAGAGTGAGAAGTACTTTGGAGAGTGTGTTTGGGTGTTCCATAATGAATGAGTCTGATAAGGCACCTGGAAATTATTCTAGAGCTTACAAAAATTAACCAATATGGATTTCAGACCTACAACATCATGAGATTGTATTACCTTAATGAATACCTGCAGTGATATTTCTTTGTCTTCTAAAGGAAATATACTCAAATTTGTGGTAAAGTTAAACTAGTCAGGTATGCTGTGTTCTCATACAAAGACTGTGTATTTGTGGAGTGAGGTAATGAGTTATGAAATAGTTCAAGTTTATTATCACTAAATTTGCTTTTAAATTCATATATTAATTCCTGCAGGTGCATGTGATGCTCCAGAGGTCACCAATGGATTTGTGGATCCTCTGAAATCTGTCTATGAAGTAGGAGAGTCTGTTCAGATAAAGTGCAATGCTCGCTGCTCCTTTCCTGGGGGCACTAAAGAGCTGACAGTGAGCTGTCAAGGACAGAAGACATGGACACATTTTCCAGACTGTGCATGTGAGTAAAACTGATAATTGGTAGAATCAGGAGCAGAGTGACATGTATCAAATACCTGATGTGGTAATATGTATTTTATTTTGTTCTTTCTTTTATTGTTTCCTTTCCAGGTGGGCCTGAAAGTCCTGGCTCCACTCCAGGTACAAGTTCAGGCTCCACTCCAAGCATAGGTTCTGGTTCCACTCCAGTAATAAGTAATGGTAGAGTGGTTGTGGGACAAAAACCTTCCTATTTTGTGGGGGATTATATTATGATTGAGTGTTACACAGGGTACACGTTACATGGTGCAGCTGAAATTCAGTATATGGGAGGAAACCAATGGGCTCCTGAAGTGCCAACCTGCAAGCTGAGTAAGTATTTCCACTAGAATGTAGATGCATGTAAGAGAAGCTCTGCTGCTTAGGGATTCTTTTGTATTCAGGAGAAATAATTTAATGCAATTTCTTTCTTTATTTTGACATAAAAAATAGGATTTGCTAAAATCAATTAGAATATAAATATTTTAAGTAAATGTTATGGTGTAGACTGACCTGCTTCAAAGATTGTGTTGATGGCAGTGCATGATCTACTTGAATACTTTGTGAATATTTTTATTATAGTGTTTGAATAAGAAACACACGTGTTCCTCTTGTGATACTGATCCCCTCTGTTTTCAGGTGGATATGTTACAGCCTGCATCTGTGGTAAGTATTTTCTGAAACCTGAACAAAATACAATGTTGATTGTATTTTTTATGTAGAAGTTTTATTTTTCACTCCAGTTACCTGTGACTGCAGTAGTATGATTTTGGAGTTTGGGTTAAAGCCACATAATTCAAGAAAAGTTAAGATTGCTTAGCAATTATAGTTTAATTTAGTGTAAATGTGTGTTTTTTCGTGTTTGTGAGCTCAGATTTCAAAGTTAGTTGTCCACTGTTTGATCAGTTTGTTAAACTTCAGCACTTGGGTTTACTGGAAATGTGAGTAAATGACTCTGCCAGTGAACAAAAGTGTTCAGTCCATCTTCTGTCCTTGCGTTTTTTTACCCAGTTTTGTATAAACTTGTAAAAAAGTTGTGTTAGGGGGTTGTCATTCCTGTTTTAGTGTTACTGAGCTGGTGGGGTTTTGCCACCTTGGTGGTCATTGTTCTTGAGCTGAATGGAAGAGTCTTGAGTAAAGGATCAAATACTTAATTTATGTGGCTTATTTAATAAATAAGTTGGGTTGGGGGTTTATTTGAGGGGATAGGGCTGGTATAGACCTGTGGATGAAAACAATGCTATTTCTGCAAAAATTGTTGATGCTTTTTTGGGAGCTGGAGATGATCTTTATCACTCTAAAGCTTTTTTTTGTTTGTTCTTCCTAAAGTGCTTGTGGTACTTGTGGCGCTTCTGGCAGCCTTCTGGGCCTACAAGAAATTCTTTTCACACAATGGGTGAGTAAGCTTCCTTTTTTATTACTGTTATTACTGCACATTTCCAAATGACTTAGCAAAGGCTGTGCTGACATGTGTGAGTTTCTTGAGCTTTATCTGCCCTGTCTTGTTCAAATGCCTGATTGTATGTGAGCCTCTCACAGCAGCTGAGGGAAGCTAAAGCCTAACAATGTATTTGACTTTGTTTTTGTATCTGTTGTTCAGCTAAGCTGCTCATTAACACTTGCACTGATTTCAGGAAAGGAAAAACCCTGTTCTTAAGCTTGTGTTTGGCATATGTGCTCTTGCCAAGGAAAGTACTTTGGTCATCTGCTAAAACCATGACAGTTTACCTCTTAAATCCAGGAGTAGTATTGGTTGTGTGGGCTTGTGCTACTAGAAGGTTTTCAGGTTTTTTTAATTCCTGCAGCAGCAGTGTTCGTGTCCCTGTGTTAAAAACTTGCAAAATGAACTGTAAATATTAGATTCATACATAAGGAACAGTGTTCTTCTGTTTTTAATGAGGCATATAGGGTGTTTTCAACTTTTATTTTCAAAACAACTGGGTTTTAAGTGTGCTTTTTCCTGGTGGGGTGGCAGGAGATGTAAGTGCCTTTTTGTGCATTACTTTTTGCTGTAATGTCTGATTTTTATCTTCTTGAAAAAAGCCTGTTTTGTTGGAGAAATAGTTTGTAACATGCAAAACACTGAAAATTCAGAGCAAGTTAGGTGGCACACATGGATTGTTAGGATAAGCATCTCATAAAACTGATTTCCTTCCAGCAAAATCTCTTGGAATTTATCTGGGGTACATGAAGCAAAGAAAGGGATGCTTTAAATAAATAAACCAGAGGAAATATTCCTGTGGTTTGTATTTGTAATGAAGTACACACAGAGTCCTTGGGAGAACCCTGAAGGCCATTTATATGCAGTGAGGTTTTAGCCTTAGTCCCTTTTCTGTAGCAGTTCAGTGTCATTCCAGGGCCAGGGTGACAGTGTGCCTGTGTGTGCTGCTGAGGAGTTCAGTGCTTTTGAGCCATTGCTCCTCATCCCTGACTTGGATATTCTGCAATCTCAATGGGCCAAAGAAGAGTACATGGCACTTCATAGTATTAGGGCAGCACTTTGTCTTCATCCATGGAGAGGCTTCTCAGGGTGTAGAAAGCAGGAGGGATCTAAAGCAACATCATAAAAAATTAAAGAATGCTTTATTTCTGAATATTTTGCAGCATTTTAAAGCCTTGTTGTGCCTAGTGCTTTTCCTTTATCTTTCTCGCTGCGAGCGTCTGACTGTTAAACCTCCTTGTTGTCTGAAAACCCTGATCTAATCTCCTTTCATTAAGGCCTCCTCCTTCTCCCTGTTTAGTTTTCTGAGTTCCTGGTGCAGTTGAGCCTCATTGAACTGTTGTGCTTCCACCCCCTTGCTGGTTTGTAGGCTTCAAATGACAGCAAATCTTTTCTTGCCCTCTCCCTTATGTGTTTAATCTGCCAGTTTTATGGGACATTCAATTAGACCTTTTTCCCCTTCTACTGTTCAGCTCGTACACAACTGATGAGAGTTACAAGGAAACATGTATTTTAAAAACTAAGGTCCCAGCTGAGAAGGAAGACAGTGAATACATGAATTAATTGAATCTTTGAAAGGTATATACTTTCGATTTCATTTGGACTTTTGCAGTGAAGCTTAAGTGTCTTTTTATTGTGGTTTACTTGGAATTTCAGAAGTGTGGGATCCAACTAGCTGTGAACCTTGGTTTCCTGTAGGAAAGAATGTCATAACCTTTCATTTATTTTGTGAGGATAGACTATAATATGTAAAGAAGTGTCATTCAGTAGTGTAAATAATAGCTTCCAGTGATTGCATATCACATTTCTTAGTGTTGAAGAATGACTACCACTACATACTTAGTAAGTAGACTGTTTGCACCCATTTCAGTAATGTGAAATGGATTCCAGTGCTGTGTTACTTTTCTAAGCTCATAGTATATTTCCCTATAATTAAAAAACAGTTGAAGCTGGAAACTACCTTTGGACACTAAAATTCTAAAGGTATTTGTGCATCTCTTCAGAGAAAACCAGATCACGTGTCTCTCAGAATTACTGATGCATTTTCACTTTCTAGAAGAAAGGTAAATACAAATAAATGAAGGTTCTAACTTTTTAAACCTCCGTATAAGGTGATTTCTTTCTCAAATTCAGAGTTCTGTAGTCCTAAAAAGGCTCAAAATATAGTTGCTTGTTTGCAATTGATTTCCTTTTCTGTATTTTAACTTAATGCTTAGTCCAATAGTGAGTTGCATGTGGTGATGGTTGGAGTTGCACTTAGGGAGGGTCAAAGGAGCTCTTTCAAAATCTGACTCTTCAAACTTTGTTCCAACAGAATAGATTTAAGACAGAGCAGCTTGCTTTGAATGTTCCATATTGGTATTTTGTCATTATAACTTAAGAGAGTTCACACTGCAAATACTTTTTTAAACCAGTATCTTCTTCTGTGTCACTTTTCTCCATCACACAAGTTCTGAGAAGGTGATGGGTGGTTGTGTTTCTTACTCAAACAATGCCAAGGTGTGCTCATGTGCACAGTATTAATTTATTGACTTGTAAAGAACAAGTTGACTTTTCAGTATTTTGGATAAGTTTGAGATGGCATATATGAAGAATAAGCTTGGAGTTTATCCCAGAATAATGTATGGATTGAGGAATATCATCTTTACCTTTGAAGAAAGATGTTTCTAATTAAGATAGGATTAGTTTTCTCAGTTTGGCTTATTTTTGGAGAGGAAAAAAATCACAATAGAGTAGAATAGATTTCTTCATTCCAATTTTAACTTTACATGTGATGATAAGAGAAATTCCTGGTCTGGTATGTGAAAACACTGTTCACTCCTGAGTTTTTCTTATGTAGAACTTCTTAGAGACTTGGAATAATAGTGCAGAGGTTTGGTTTGGGATGGGTTTTCTTGGTAAAGCAAAACAGGAGTTATTCAGGGTCTTGAAACGTCTATAAGAATGTTATTGTGAGTTTTAATTCATGTATGTTTAAGTATTGTAAAGTTGCTGTTAGTGGACTGCAGAATCAGGACTCTAACAAACTAATAGTTTCTGCCTAGAAAACATGTACTAAACAACATCCTGTATTTAAAATGAATGACAAGGGGTGCACCTGATGTGGTCTCCAGATCAGTTACGAATCTGTAACTGTTCTGTTGTTAGTTTTTGATAATACTTAGGCATGATCTCTTCCTCACTTGAAATGATCCATTTGGATCAAATACTCTTCTACTCCTTGGGCTGTTCTTAACAGTTTAGTAGATGAATGAAGCAAAAATCTCCTCAGTCCAGCAGCTGCTTAGTAAGGAGAGGATAAATAATGACTCAGTTTTGTAACCTTACCTGTTGATTTAATGACAAAACTAAGGATGTGCTTTCAGTATAAATGTAAATCCTATTTAAATGTAAAATCTCTGATTTGACTTGTTTTTTTGTTTGTAGGAAACGTGACAGCACTCCATGTACTGCCGAATATAAGATCTGTAAAGCATGAATGACCTTTTTGGGGGGTGGGAAAGAATTTGCAGTGGAATGTCCCTGTCAGAAATGGAAAACACTTGCACTTGCATTGAGTTGCTGTAGACGAGTATCTTGTGTTGTGTCATGTTCTACTGGTTAACTGTAGGAGGAGATGATTAACAGGACAAAAAGTGTGTGTACAGTTCTATAGATAGATATCTGTTTTTTCCTTCTGGCCCACTCATTGTCTTTTCTGTGTATGTGAAATGGTCCTTAAGGCACATACCTGTAGCATTCAACAGAGTCTGTCTGCGAGAGTGCTGGACATGTCACTGTCCCAGTCCAGCTGCTGCTGCTGCCTTCAGTGCTACCTCTTTGCTTACAGAAGACTGTCCAGCATTGCTCTCTGTTCTTTTATAGCTTTGCTCACTGAATGCTCAATGTCCTTCTCATTCCTTTTTGCAGTTGAGGCAGTATAAATGTTGTCTTTTTTATTCTGAAATGTGTTATTATTGATTTCCATAAGAGATCGGTGCCATTGAAGGCTGTGTCTTTTTGAAACTCTCACAGTTCAGATCTTATATACTCTACCTCTCTGTTTGCCAGAGTTGATTTCTGTATATCTGATGAATTAAAGTGTGCCTTTAAATCAGAGTTCTGTAGCTTTTCCTTTGCTTTTAAGAAGGAAAAAAGCCATATATATTTCTGACTGTTCGATATAATCCTGGAAGGACTACAGTGGATTTGTTGGAATAGAAATCTGGAGGTTTGTGTAGCAAAGACATCTCCTGCCTTTGAATTTGTTGGCCTGTTACAGAAGGTACCTAATTAAAAGAACTGCTGAGAAATCAGTGGTACCATCTCCTGTCATGAGCACAGTGTAAGTTCCTTAGCGTGTTTGATTTTTATTGAGCCCTGTTGTCAGTTTTGGAGACACTTTGCTACTTTTCAGGATAGAAGGAGTGCTGTGTTGGATCCACCTTCCTTGCTTTTTTCCTTGAAGTTGTCTATTCCATAGACACCATTTCTAATCTCTGTATAGAGACGATGATGTTAAATCAAGCTTTGTAACACTGGATTTATTATCATATACCTGTTTGGAAACAGAAGCCTTTCCCTGTCAGACTCACTTCTCATGTTACAGGAAAACCAAAGCAGTTTAGTTGTGGGACTGCAGGACTGGATGTGCTGGCAGAGGTGGTAGATGAGATCTCCCATTAGCTCCTTAACACTGTGACTCCAGGAGCTCCCACCACAGTGTTGAGACTCACTGCTGCATTTTTCCCTTATCAAAACCAAAAGCTCAGTTAGGACAAGTTTTGGCTTCAGGAATGTCACTGTCAACCTACAGGCAGCTTCAAAGAACCCATTTTCCCAATAAAACCAAACTGCTTCTCTCCAGATGCCTGAGGCAGCATTGAAGCTATTCTGGCTTGGCTGTGGTGGCTTGGCATTGCTCCACTGTCATCAACTGATTGTTGGAGTAACATAGAACTGTTTAGGGCTTTATAGGGCTTTTTGGGACAATCCCAGCAGTTGTATTGTTAGAGTTCATAATAGTCTGTGGTTTCTAAAAAGGGCCTTTGGCTCCACAGGATGACTTGCTGTTCATGGCCTGGTTGGTATCTTAGTTTGAGAATTGTTTGTCAACACTGTGGTGTGTTCTGGGGATTGAGTGTGGGGGTCACTAGCTCAGCTTGCTCTGTGTGGCATCTGCAATGTGCTACAACACACTGAAATGCACTTAATGCTGAGCTGAAATAACTGTATAAACTTACTGTTGCACTTCTCTCCGGATGTAAAGACTAGTAATGACTTGTAATATTGCAAATAAAAATGTTAAATTATTTAGCAGTAAGTGTTTGTCTTTCATTCGCCATGTCCTAAGCAGCTCTTTTCCCATTATTATTAAGGTGATTATTCATGGAACAAACTTTATTATTAGATAGTAACTGTTGAGATTATAGTTCGCATTTTGTGCACAGAATTACTCAAGAGTAGTGTAGAGAATGTGATTTAATTTTCTGAGCAGCCTTTTGGGGTTTTCTTTTAGAATTGCAGGGAATTCCCCAGAACCTCCCAAACTTTGCTGTGTTCATTCTTGAAAAACTTGGTAAAAGCTTGATGGAGAAGAGGCAAGTTCTCCTATGGCTGTTGAGTCAGGAGCAAAGCCCAGTGAGTGTTTTGGCACTTTTGTACAGTGTGTGATAGATGCAGTCCTTGGGGAATATAGATTAGGTGTTTTAAGTGACATTTTAAATAGAATGTGATTATTAATTGCATGAGTTTCACACTTAAAATGTACTTAATCTTCTTGGCAAAGCAATGTGTGTAGTCAGCTGCCTTATTGAATGAAGCCTTTCAGAGGATGGAACAGAAAAAGTAACTAATATGCCATACATTTCCCATTTGTGGTTGTGAGACTCAAAATGAGTTAGTGTGGACTGCAAATGATGCCAGACTACAGAACTTCACACTATGATTTTTTGGGATTTCAGTGAGCATTGGTGGGATAAGCAGCTGCTTAGGAAATTTTCTAGTGGAAGGTGTCCTTACCCATGGCAAGGAGTGGAATGAGATGAGCTTCCAACCCAAACCATTCTGTGATTCCATTCTGTGATTCTATGAATTTGACTTAAACACGACAAAATAATTTGTCCTAATTGTCAGGATTCTGCACTCAGTCCCACATGAATTATTTAATTTTGGAATCTGGAACTGATATTCAGAGTCATGAACACATGAACTCAGCGCCAAGGAAAAGGCTGCATGGAATAAAAATGTGTTGTTGCCATCTACTGGTAACACGGGTGCTGTTCTGGAAGGGGCAGTCACAAAGCAGGTCCAGGGTTATCTGGTTTAGTGTTAAATAATGTGAAATGTCAGTAGTTGGTGAGTTAATAGTGCAAATTAAACCTTGCCTATGGCAGGAGGTTGGAATAAGATGATTTTAAGGTCCCTTCCAAGTCAAACCATTCCATGAATCTAAATACTCACTTCTCAGGGCAGTGGAAATGGAGCTGGGGACTGAAATGAAGAGACTTGCAGCACTTGGATATTATCCAGCAGGGAAACAGGTCATCTGCCTACCTGAGACAGAGCCCAGTAATATAAAACACAGAATTTTATTTAAAAGGAAAAAAAAATCTGCGTAAATAACAGGTTAAGGCAAACAAATAGCACATGGAATAGAAGTGGTCGGAAGGTTGGGTGGCTGGGCTGTCACACCTGGGCCCTGGCTTGCTTGAGTTGAAGAATCTTAGTTACATGTTTGAAGAGATGCTTTGCTTTCCCTGGAAGCATCCCTCCTGACTTGAACAGGGTGCTGACTGTCCTCCTTTTGTGCAGGGTGCTCGGCCTGTGGGTGTAACGTCAGGTCAGAGAACAGCAAACCACACGTGTTTGTGAGGCCGGGTCGTGCTTTGGATGGTGCTTAGTTATGACTTGGGGGGTGGGGGAATGAAGTTTTCCATTAATGTTGCTTTTCCCCCTACATCATAACCGATTTCAAATGGTGCTAGACAAAAACTGAGACTCTGAACACCAAGAGAAATCGGTCAGCCTGTGTAAGAGATGTTTTCCTGGCTCAGAGAAGGATCCTCTTGTAGATGACAGCTATGGATTCTTTACAGATGACTATTCAGTGCTCTGATCAAACGCTTCATCCGCACAGCGATCGTCTTTTCTGGGTGTGATAACATGTAGGACAACAGGGAGGTCAAGCAAAAATAGCTCAGCTTTGTTTTAGTGGTTGGGATGCAGGGGTGGAGAAGTGAAACATGACAAGAAGTTACCAGCAACAAACTTAAAAGTAATTCTAGCAAAAGGAGTGGGTGCTGTGTGTGATGCCCATGGCAGGGGGTTGGAACAAGATGATCTTTAAGGTCCCTTCCAACCCAACCCAGTCTGATTTTGTGGTTGCTGAAGGCACTTTTGTGTTTATATTATTGAAGGGAGTTTCTGTGTTTGCAGAGCAAGTCTCTGGGAGCTATGGAATGAGAATTCTATGGTGGTAGAGTCCCCAAGCAGTGAGTGGAAATCCGTTTGCTCTGAGGTAGTAAATGAAATGTTAGTCCTAGAGATCGTACAATAAATGTACTCTGCCTGTCAAGATGCAAGAAGTACCACGTTGGTTTTCATGCAATTTCCAGATCACTTTACTCTGGACAACTTGAACTCATATCCATTGTTTATTAAGTAGAAGTACATTAGAAGGAGGCTATTCTGTTGTGGTCCTAACTTGGGAGGGTGTACAGGGGTTGTAGAAGTGTCTAGAAATCAGATGATATTACAAAGTGGATGGCTGGCAAAAAAATACCCTTTGGAGAAGGGGCTGGTTTAAGGAGTAGAGGCCGTTGGTGAAGTGAGCAGCTGCTTGATCTCTTCCCACGCTGTAATTCTTGCTCCTAGAACACTGATTTCAAATGGTGCTAGATACAAAGTGGGAAAATCTAAGCCACCATGTGAAACCAGCTTCCAGAGGAAGACACATCTCATGCATGGCTGCAGGCTGAGGGAGAAAATCCTTCATCTCCATCGTACCTAGAGAAAAATTCATGTATTTAATTTTATTAGACAGTAGGACAGTTAACTTTGGGTTAATTACTATATGGATACACATTTATTTGGTATCTTGTGAATAGTTGAAGCTGATGTAGGAGAAATTCAATGTGATGAAGAAATCCCCCAGCCTGGCAGTGACTGTTGTTTCCCAGCCAGGTGGAATGCACTGAAGTTCTTACCAGCAATTGTGATAAAGGTTTTATTTCTTTTTAGTGCAGAGCACAATGCTGATGGGGCGTGTGGAGGAAGTTTGTGTTGTATAGAAACACTTTTTCCCTGCCATTGCAGATGAAACCAGGCTATAAACCTCATTCTGTCCAAGACAAAGTGTTCTGGCTTTCTATCACTAACTGATCTCGGCATCATCAGAGAGGACAGGACACATCAGATACTTTCTGTGACAAGGAAAGGAAATGTGACTGTCCTGATGGGACTTCCTCTGTCAGCTGTCCCATATGGCCTGTGAATTCTTTAAATAAGCAAGAACTTGGCAGATTTTTGTGAGACAACTTTTAAATTCTGCAGGGACAATGAAAATAAATTGGATTGAAACTCCTTCGAGTGTGGGTCAGAATGAACAGGGAGCGTTCATAAATCTGAGTGTAGATGGTTCAGTGAAAGTTGTCAGGGAGGGAGGAGAGTCTGCAAATGAGTGGCTGATGGTTCCTGGAGCTGGAATAGGTCTGATCATTGGTGTCCATGTCTCAGTGCAGAGGGAATACATGGGGTGTTGTGAAGCCTGTGAACTACTACCCATATGCATAATTCAGGCCTGGTCACCACGTGTGACCTCTGCTGGTGATGTAAAATGGAATAAAGCATGGCAGAACTGGAGTTGGGCATTTCATTCATTGATACCCTGGGGTTTTGGCAGCTCCTTGTATTAATTTTGTAATGACAGCCAAAAATCTGCTCCAGGGCCTCCATCCTAATTCACACTCACAGGCAGCAGAGGAAAGGCTCAGACAAAGGAGATGTCCTTCCAAGAAAGAGGGGTGGAGGAAGGGGAGAGAACTGTACTAGATTACTGTGTCTGGATATTTACTGTAGTTTCTAAATCCATTATCTGGGGCAGCAGGGTGAAAGACAAGTGGAAAGCAGGTTCCCTCCCCAGTGCCTGTCGTGATGGCACAGTTACTTATGAGGCACCCTCTATTATCAGGTGAGGTTTACTCCTGAAAAGCTGGACCAAGAGTTACTGCTGATGAAAGGTCAGTTGCAGCACAGATCACAGAATCACAGCAGCATCTTTGAGAAACAGGTTCAAAGTGAGGTTTGCTTTGGTTTTTATCCTCTCTCAGTAGTAAGCTTTAAAAAGAAATCTTTATTAGGGTTTTCAAAAATAGTTGGAGTAAATGTCACTCAATTTTGTGCAGCTGAAAACAGGAGCTTCTGTCAAAAGTATGAGACTCACAGGGACTGAGCACCTACACCCACCTTCCCCTCTCCAAAGGAGACTAACCTTTCCAGAAATAACATGCAGCATTTGAAGACCAGTAGGTCATTTATTATTTACAGTTTTGATAAAACCAGGTTTCACTTCAGCATAATTAAGATGCCTCTGGCCCACCTCCAGGCTACCTGAAGTTTCTCCTGTTGCCTTAACAAGCTCCCCAGAAGGTGTCAGCCCATTTTGCCAAAGTGCAGGTACACATTTTGGAAAGGATACATCTGTGTATGCTCTCCTTCCAAAGCTAACAGCATGTTTGGGCAGGCAGCAGGCAGAGGAGGAAAAGAGCTGTTCAGGATGCTGTGATGCACAGCACCTGACTGGGAATACGTACATGTGCAGGAAAAGAGAATCACAGGATGGTTTGGTTGGAAAAGACCTTAAAGCTCATCCAGTTCCACCCTCTGCCATGGGCAGGGACACCTCCCACTAGCCCAGGTTGCTCCAAGCCCCGTCTAACCTGGCCTTGGACAATTCCAGGGCTGGGGCAGCCACAGCTTCTTTGGGCAACCTGTGCCAGGGCCTGCCCACCCTCACAGGGAGGAAAATAAACCAGGACTTGCCTCAAACATTTACTGGATGTATTGTACATATGGACACACATACATGTGTGGAGACAAGGAAATGCTGTCAATTCTCCTTAGCTTTGTCAAAGTGGTCTGGAGTTCTCAGTGAATACTAGTAGGAAAGGTACAGTGTTATCATTCTGGGGTTTTCCTCCTTTTCAGAAGTTTTGGTAGCAGGGCTGTTCTGTAGTTTCTTTCAGAGGAACATCTCAAAGCCTTTCACGGACTTCACACTGTTTAATGCATTCTATAGAAGACAAAGGCAGAAAGGGAATCCCTCCCTTTCCTGTGAAGGGGAACTTCCTCTCTAGCCTAAGACCTTTAGTCTGCAAGCCTGGATGTCACAGACCTGATTTTTCACAACCTACAGCTTTTAAATAAAGGCATTTCTGGGCTTTTACAGTAAACAAAACCAATCTCTGCATCATGGTGTTCATGAATTTTTTTTCCTCCATTTTCAAATCACGGGGTGAAACTTGTGGTTCATCAGACTCTGGTCTCCCCTGGAAAAAATATTCCTATTTTACATGCAGAAAGTCTGAGCTTGATGCATCATCCTCCCAGTGAAGGAATGAGTCAGCCCAAGGCCAGGTGCAGGGCAGAGGGGTGTGACAGTACAAGTGGTGACCTGTAAGGGGAATTGAAATGAGTGAACTTCTAAGGTTTCACAAAAGCTTCCTGAGCCTGGGGGGGCGTGTAACTGCATCTGTTTGTTGTGCAGGTCTGGTACTGTGTGGTGCTGCGTGGGTCAGGTATGGACAAATGTGCCCTAACTTGCAGGCTGAGCAAGTCCTAAGTCTGTAACGCTTTGTGTGTCAGCAGGACTGACCTGGGCTGAGTAAAGGTAGAGTAGGTTCTGCACTGCTTGGTAAAGGCACTGCTCATGACTGGAAGATTTCTCTGGACATGCTGCTGCTGTTATGGGCAGCAAAAACATAGAGCATAATGGAGACTTTTTTCCCTTGATTAAGACCACAATAAAAGCTGCACATTACATTCCTGAGTTGAACATAGCCTATTCCTTTAGTCCTACTATTTCAGCCTTACAACTGAAGCATAAATAGATTTAAAAGCCAGACTAACCCCACAAAACCCCAAGGCAGGCCAAACACTCGACTGGGACCTGCTGGGGGTAAAAGCCTTGTGTCCCATTTAACTCTGAGCAATGGGACAGTGAGGCCTGCTTGACATTTGAGTCACTAATTTCAATTCCTATCAAGGGGAGTTTGTCTGTGCTGAACTGTTAGAAAGCTGCCCACCCTTCTGACCCAAATGTCTCAGGAGTTTGGGGGTGAGGATTTTTCTTTGCTCATTGGCTAAATTATCATGCCAGATAATCTAGGGCAGGTTCAGGTGGTGGGGAATGTCTGTGATGGCTGAATTTTGGCTTGTGATGAAGTCTGAGAGGTGCATCTTGGCCCTGAAGGCCCACTACTGTGGGATTAACCCTTGCTGCTCTGACTGAGTTTTGATAAAGCTCATTCCCAGCATGGGTTTGGTGCCAACCAGGATTTTCCAATGCTTAGCCATGTCTGGCAGTAGGCACTGTCAGACAGGAATTGGTGGGTTGGATGCAACAAACCACATTTTGAGGGCAAGATAATTCAACACCAGCATAGACCCAGGCACTCTGGATGATGTGATGGACCACATCAGCCTTCTTCATGGTTCTGCCCTGCTGATCCACACTTTCTATGGTGCTTGGGTCTAAAAAGGAGGCTAAAAAAGAGTGCAGGAGACCTTTAATTTGTAACTTACAGTTATTTTGGAGAAACTTGGAGATAGCTTGTAATAGAGCAACATCATTAAATAATGAGGATTTATTCACAAGACCTGTTGTGTTTTTAAATCCCAGACCTTTGGTTCAGACTGTTAGCTATATGTAACATCTATTTGCTATTGCTTGCCCCAAAGGTGCCCTGAACTGAAGGGAGCAGTTTTAGCATGGTGACCTTCTAAGTGTGCTTAGATATTAGTGCTGTAGTTCCTAACCTTGTAATTCCCCTCTGCTCATCTGAAATTGCTGGGACTTGTCTGGAGTATTAGTTTTCCTCCACCTTTGCTTTCATGAGAGTTCCTAGGGAAACCCACAGCCTGTCTGGAGGGCACAGGAGCTGCTGAACCTCCTGTGGAGGATTTCAGATCTCACAAGGAACAATGAAGTGAAACTGGGTAAACTCACAGAGGGGAAGAAAAGCATTGCATTTACATGACTGAGGTCAGGGAAGAGCAGTAGGAAGGTACAGCAATGAAAACTCATCACATTTAGCCCTGCACAGCTTCACTGAGCAGCACATTCCAAAGCTAACTACACTCAAAGAAATGATCCACCTAAGTAGCTGAAACCAGAAAAGCCATTTTCTGTTCCTAACTTCTGTACCTAAGCATCATCTTAGAATATACAGTATTGATTGCAAGGCTTGAAAGCAGTCACAGGGAGATGATTGTTGTGATTTGTATAGGCAGTTCAGGAACATGGTGTTCCCCCAGTGCCACCATTCCTTTAGGTAATGTCAAGGGAAGTCATATTTTTCTTTTGTGTCCTTCAAGAGACAAAAGAATGTCCTGTGCCGGTGAGGAGCATAAGGAAACAAATACTGCCAGATGTTCACTGAAGTATAACCTGCCTTTAAACCAGATATTTGGAAACAAGCCTTGAGTTTAACACAATCTACAGCAGAAGGATGTGGCAAAACAGCTAGAGAAAGACACTGACCAAACCCCTGACTGCCTCCCCTGAGAACACGAGCTACTGGCTTGTACCTGTTCCCAGGATTTTCGTGCCTCTGTCACTGAAATTTCACTGAAATTATTCGAGAGCCATCATCAGTGTTTAAGAAGCATTTGAGCTGTACACCCAAATCCAAACCCTGTGGCTGCTGCTGGACTTCTGTGCACCAGCGTGAAATGCTTGTGTGGGGGGTGGAAGAGAGGGCTCAACTCAGAAATAGCTCTATTCCTTGGAAAGCTGGAGGGCTGAATCACACTGTGTTGGCTCAGTTTTTAGCAGACGAGCCATCACATATGCCTCCCTGTAGGCAAAGAGTCATCACTGGCATCAGGATTAGCAGCCAGGTTTTTACCTTTGGAAACTAGGGAATAATGATACTGGAGGCTAAGGCTGATTGTATGCAGGGGCAGGGCTGGAGGCTGCCCAGAGCTGGGGGTTTGGGGAGGTGGGTTGGCAACACTGTGAGCAGCAAGGGTCTGCTCATGTCCCCCTTGGCCTGCACTGCTCCCTCTGTTCAAAAGGAGCCAGATAACATGCCCCCAAATTGAACTTTGGGGACTAAATAAGTTATTTTGCTCAGAGGCATTAACCACTCCACTGCTGCCTTTGAAGCTGAGGCAACTAGAGCTGGCCCTAAGCACATCCACAGCTCGTGTTGTCCTGAGTCAACTGAAAATAGGAGTGAAAAATACTGGACACATAGGAACGCTGGAGAAAAATGTGGAAACTTGGGAGGGGACAAGACAGCTCCTGAGCTGAGGTGTGTGAAACTGAAAGCACCTGAGAGACACCACTGGCTTGACAGACACTGGTGATCTTAGAGAGCCTGCAGAGTCCACCTGATAAGGAGCACAGAAATGCAAATATACGTAGACACTTTCTGAAATAGAGTGTATCTCCCTAAACACACACCATTCCTGATTCCCAGAAGCCCAGAGGGAGTCTTGAGGGAAAATGGGATGAGGGAACTACTGCAAAGTTTTACCACTTAGCACAAGAAACAAACTATAGATACAGATTTTAAAATGCTTCAGATACAGGATTTTTTGGAGCTACAGTTTTGGACTCAGTAGTCCACCACTGCAGTACTGTTAATTTTCAAGCCTCCCCTCCATGTTCAGGATTCAAGCACTGCCACAGTTGCAAGAAAAGTGGATTGGGAGTTCCTGAACCAACTGGTTGCTGACCATGAGTCAGGGGAATGACCTTGCAGCAGGCAGCTCGCGGTGCCGCTCTCGGAGCCGTGCCAGTATAAACGGCACTGGCATCTCTGAGTGCTGGTGGAACCATTTTGTGAGATTCCAGCTTGGCCTTTTCTACTGCTGCCTTTGCACTGAAACGTTCGGGTGGGGGAGAATGGGACAGAGTTGTCCCTTCTCATTTTGTAAGGAGGGCATCTTCACAACCTGGCCTTGGGACTATCTCTCTCTATACACAGATGTATGAGGATATGGACAACTCCTATCTCTTACCTATGTACTTGTTCATTAACAGCATTACAGATATTTACCAAATTAAATCTTACCCTTCCCCCCCAGCCACACCCATGTTAAACTGTAAGAAAACATGGTGATTAAGTATTAAAAAACAGAAACGACACCACTGAATTTTCTGGATAGGTCTGCAAGTGATTTGGAAGAGGAGTGAGGGTAGAATACTTGGCATTTGGTCATTTTAATTAATCTTCCCAAATAAGAAAAACATTTGCTTGTAGACTTTAAGCTTCTCACAGCATCAGGAAAGCTCCTGACACCGAGCCCAACGCTGTATTTGTATAACATGGAAATGAACAGCAGCAGCAGCAGCAGTGCTGCAGGCTCCGAGTCTACTCTGCAAGCAACAAAATGGCCAGGGGTGCTGTTGTGTTCATCCGAATTCCTTCACCATTTGGGGCTGGGAAATAGGTGGATCCAGTACCCCTGACCCTTCAGGTATGGCTCGAACTTTAACATCAATATTAAATGAATGTTTCTAACCGTATTCAAGCTTGTGCCCTCATCAGCTCGACTCCCTAAAGCACAGACAGGAACCAACAGCAAAATTTGTCTGCGTCACAGATGTAACATGACCATCGGCAAAACAAGTGCAGGAGGAGATCATGGCTGTCTCGTCACTCACAGAGCCTTCCTTCGCTAGCAAAGAGTAAGATGGTGATGCTTTTAAATTTCTATCATGAGCATTTGCAATCCTTAATTTCCTTCCCCAAATTTTGCGGTCAAAACGCCCAAGAAAATTGCGTGTGTTTTGTCAACGAGAGCCGGCGCGGTAACGAACGCTGCGTCACAGTGCTGCACCAAGGCCGAGACACAGAGCAACCCCACTTCCCAAAGCAAGGAAACCCAAACACAGAGAAAGGAATCAGCTTACACAGTGTCACACACACACAAGTGTCAGAGGGAGGAAGAAATCACAGCCCTTCCCAAGTCCTTTGCGGCAATATGCAGAAAACGATTAGGGAACAGTTAGCCACGTCCAGCTCACAGTGACAATGCCACTCCTGTGCACAGAATCACTGCTGTCCTACAGAAATATGCCATGTCCCCTTCTTAGCCTTGTTTCTTGCAAGTCCCACAGATTTACCTGCTGACAGTAACCTCAATTCCTGAGTAATGAGATTTACAGCTGAAGTTTAACATTGAAATAACTCCTCTTTTATCTGTGTCTCCTTACCCTCCCTGTGTTTAGTCACAGTTAAACTAACTGTGGCAAAAAGATGGTGGCAAAAGGAATTAAATAGATCCCTACACTGAACACACTCAGAAAGTACAGTAGACCAGCTGCCAGTGGCACCTCCTTTAAAGCACTGGGAAATGTCATGAAGCAGCACTAGCTTTACAAATTACAGGGTCCTCCACCCCACAACTGTGACAAGGAAAACCACAAAGAGTTGTCCATGCAGCCAACACTCAGGAAAACAGACTCAACCCACCCGTCCTCCACGCAACCGAGCATCGTGGCTTAGTCCAGCTCCCGGCCATACACAGTTCCCTCCATGGCTGCCTCGGACTGTTCTGCATGTGTGTGTATTTATGCCTGTCTGTCTCGCTGCAGGGACCACCGTCGTCGCTGCTATTCCTGTTGTTCCCCTGCTCTGCGGATCTGGCGCTGCAGGAGGCAAGGATGCTCCAAGGGAGCCAGCTACAGCCAGCGAAGGCTCAGTGAGTCAGGAGGGGTTGTGACGACTGCAGTAAGAGGCTGAAATTCCCTATGGAATCTGGCAGAAGAGGAGGGGAAGGAAGAAGGATGGAGATGGGGAAGAGGAGAAAAAGTGGGGAGTGGCACGTACTGCCTGTTTTCTTCTTCCCTCCCCGTTCCTACCACCGCAGTGCCGTTGGAAATGGCGTCCTCCCCGCCGCGGAACTGCGCAAAGGAACGGCGTCGGCGAGAAAACCGCAGCGCCCGCGGCCTGCGCAACCAAACCCCCAAAATTCGGCTGGGGCAGGGGTGTGGTGCAAATACAGCCCTCCTGTGTCTCCCTCAGACCGCCGTGCAGAGGACAGGCTACAGCTGAAGTGATGGAGACGGCGGACGCGCAGTGTCTGAGCCGGTTCCGAGCCCAGTGGTTGTTGCTAAACAACCAGCCCTGACGCTCGAGATGTCAACGAGTGAGTAATATAGATTAAACGCTTATGCTATCACATCCTTAAACTTGTTTAAGCCTCGGGATGATGAAAGGCTATGGAATAATATTCCCTGCCGTATGAGAAAGCAAAGTTACCACTCCACTGCATAATCGGGAGACTTCCTCGGCCAGAAGGACCAAGCTCAAGGCTGGTTGTGTCCTCAGCACTTCCAGGCAGAGTTGCCATCTTCATTGCTGGTCGCTTTAAGAAGAGAGGTGAAAAAATAGTATAGAAAATGGTTAAGAGAGAAAAATGTTCTCCCCTTCATTTCCTCATCCTCTCTCTGGAGCTGCTCTCTGCCCTCAGTCTCCCATTCATCCTTACCCAGTCATTCCCAATCCTTCGGTCCTTGATTTCTAACGCTGTTTTTTCCTTTGCAAACCTTGACAGACCCGTCACTTTGGGCAGTCCTCAGCTTTCCCTGATGTTACCCGAGCCTGTGGCAAAGTCACACTTGTGCAAACAAAAGCCGAGTTTGGGCAAGAGTACTTTTCACCTCTTTAACTGTTCCCACGACATAATTTCCAGGTGCAATCCCTGCCCCAAGCTGATACAGTCCTGCTAACACTCGACCACCTTCTAAGGGAGAAGAAGGCAAGGAGAAAAGCCCTGAACCCCAGCACTTTCCCCTTTTGCCGTGGTTTGCAGCTGTGACACGTCATCGTCGCTACTGGACGGTGGAACGACACCTCCTGGGAGCACCCATGGATGTGGCACTGGTACCCACCACACCGAGGAGTTACAGGCTCCTGTCCTGCCCATGCCTCAGGGACAGCTGGGATCCCGGGATACCAGGTGGGCAGTGGGCAGGGAACAGGTAGTGGGTAGGGAGCAGGCAGAGGTGCACAGGGAGCAGCAGGCAGTGGTGGGCAGGGGCAGGGAGCGGTGGGCAGGGAACAGGAGGCAATGGTAGGCAGGGTACAGGCAGGAAGCAGGAGCAGGCAGTGGTGGGCAGGGAGCAGGAGCAGGCAATGGTGGGCAGGGGGCAAGCAGCGATGGGCAGTGGTCAGGGCATGGGCAGGGAGCAGGCAGTGGTGGGCAGGGCATGAGCAGGGAACAGGCAGGGAGCAGGCAGGGGTGGGCAGGGAACGGGCAGGAAGCAGGAGCAGGCAGGGAGCAGGGAAGGGGCAGCTGCCGGTACTTTGGAGCAAGTGAAATCAACGTTGAGATTTGACACCCAGCTCTCGGCCAATCCGGGAGGGCTTTTCACCTGCCATCACCTCCCCTGCCAATGGGACGGCAGCTCCGGGCTCAGAGCCCTCCCCGGCCAATGGGGAGCCGGCTCTGGCACTTAGTTAATGATGCAGCAGTACAGGGAAGACTATCACATGTGAGCTGGCCGCCTGCCAGCATGGAGACACGGAGAGAGCAAGGTAAACAACTTTCCAACGCCAAAATGATGACATTTAATCCCTAAATGCTCGCTTCCCGTCTCGACTCATCTTTAACCCCTTTCAGCTGGTGTGGAAGCGTCTGGAAGGCACTGTCTACCTGTGCCCAGTGCTTTTAAAAACTGGACGACATGCCCTGCAATGATCACTGCGTCACCGTTTACCACTTTCTGAACTACGCAGTGACAAACCTCCAAGCTCTGAATCGCAGGGTGCCTGTTAACCCCTCCACCAAACCCTTGCCAGCATGCCAGCCTTAGGGACACGGGGGAGAATAAAAAGCCCAAACAAACCAGGAAAACAGCAGTCTTTGCAAAGTTGTCATCTCTCCCCCACGACTACTACCCTCCTCTGCAGTACAGCAATGCCAGCAAGAGTGACATTAGTACAACCTGTGCCATCGTTCCATTGAGAAAACAGCTCTGACGCAGAACAGAGCAATCACAGCCAGCCAAAATAATAATACAGGCACTTCGGGAGCCGAACTTGGGAACGCCGGGGGAGAGGGACACCCTGCACATAATTAAAATACATGGCTGCAGCTCCAGCCCCATCCTGATCAAAGGGTACGTACGTGAGAAAGACGAACCGGACCGAAGAGCTGTGCCCGTGCACCATCTGCGCAGTCCTCAGCCCTCCGCTCGCTGTGGAGCGCCGCAGAATAGAAGGTTCCAGAAATTTCCTTTCCGTTAACCCTTTCGGTGTCTGCCCACTCTCCCTCCCCGTGGGATTAAGCGCGCCGGGTCTCCAGCATCGTCAATGGGCGAAGCCTCCGACGCCAACCGAGCCCGAGTACGATGTCTAAATGACAGTGGATGGTGCCAGGAGCCCAGTCCGTGGTGTTGGTGGTACTTCTCTTTCTGGAGCCCTCTCTGCCTCTCTTGCTGCCTCTCTCCCCTCTTGCTGCAGCAGGGCTGTTGCTGGTAGACCTATCGACGGAGCTTGCTCTCTCACTCTCTCGCTGAGCTCTGTGACGCAGCTCTAAATTCTCCAGCCTGCTCCCTGTGTTATAAGAGCGGAACTGCAGCTTTCCAGGGAGCCCGTGCCAGCGGTGCCAGGGCCAGGCAGACCGAAGGGAACGTCGCTCCTGGACTCTGCACCTTTTTTTGGCAATTATTCTGTTCCTCACCTCTGTTTCTGTGCTTCCTCCACAGCTCTCAGCCTCGCATCTCCTTCTCTGCTTCTGAGTCATACTTACCAGGTTAACTCTTTTAGGATTGGTAGTCAGCAATACAAATCTCGAGCGAGAGCAGCTGAAACCACAACTTTGTGGTGGTTTCTGCTTTAAAAAAACCAAAGCAAATCTTCTTGGCTCTAAAAAACAAAAACACACACACACACACGCACGCACACACACGTTCCAGTGGAGGGTTAGTGCTTTTTGATTAACTGTTTCGGTGACAGGAACCATTACTGGACTTCCTAAAATAAAATATTTTAGGCCTACATCCTGCAAATCCTTAGCAGGCAGATACCCTGAAGCACAAGGCAGCTTGAAAGGAACTGCTGCTGTGAACAAACGCAGGTCTTCTGGGCAAGAGGCTACTGCTGGCCCCACAAGACCCTGCTCTGCTAGCCACGGGACATTGATCTGAACGTGGTTCAGCTGCTGGGCAGATGTGTGGTGTGAGATAAGGTACTGCAAGTCCCATAAAGCTATAGGATCTTCTTAATCTGAGCAGTATTAATAAGTGTTATCGCACAAAGAGATTCAAAACGCTCAGCGTAGGCAGGGGAACTAATAACTGCGTTCCTGGAGTCACCAGAATCCAATAATCCCTGACAAAGACAGTCCACAAGCAGCTCTCTATTTCAGCACAGCAGGTGTCACCAGGCAAGAAACATCTTGCAGCTGAACATTCTCTCCTTGCCTCTGCCCCCCAAATCCCTCACATTAACTGCGGTGCCTCCGGTCAAGCCCTGCACCAGGCAGGGGAAGCAGAGCTCTCCCGGTCTGTAGCCTCCAAACTGGGAAGTGTGGAGGAGGATCCGTGGTAGGTACAGCTTCTGGGAATCACAGGAGCTAATGGAGAGGCAGCAGCGTGTGAGGGAGTTCATGTGTTGGTCTGTGTACACAAAAGAGCGAGGCAGCAAGTCCATTGGAAAACACAGAATCCAGAGAGAGATCCCTGCTCCACACCTACATCTGCCATTTTAATTCCGACTTCAGAGCCGGCTGCGAGCGTTGGGTTTTTCACTACAACCAAAGCTGAAATAACCACTATTTTTTCTCTTTGCAGCGTCTGAAGAGCCTGAGCTATTTTGGGATTTGTCTGTACTACACTGAAAATGACACCTGTTACGCACAGACACAAATGAGAAGAATTGCAAGCTCCTGGTTTCTCAGTTATGATTCTGCAGAAAATGGAATAAGCTCCTGTGAGCCAGGGACCTGGGGGAGCAGCACAGGCTCTGCTGTGGGGTGAAGGGGATGACCCCGCTGAACTGAACAGCCAGACACCAGTGCAAAAAATATAAAAAGTCTGTTGGAGCTGATGCAAGGGGAAATCAAGCCTCCATGTGACCAGAAGAAGTAGTGCATGATCAACTAAATGCCACAATACATGGTTTCTTATGCAATCAAGCCCATGGGAGTTCAAGCCTTGCACACAGACTTTGTGGCCAAAGCTGCAAGGATTAACTCCTTCGGTTAATGACGGTGACGCCGTGACAGCACAGGGCTACTGAAATGAGTCACCCTTGCTGAAGTAGGCCAGTGTTTGCTGCCATGGGAAGCTGCCTGTGCTGGTTTCAGTTACCCCTGAGTTATCTCAGGAGCTCCAACATGCAGAGTCAGGGTGGATTTTCCTCACTGGTTTGCACCACTCCAGCTCCGTGCAGACAGACAGGGGCCACCCCGCTGGACCCACGAGACCCACAGAGCTCTGAACATGACTGAGGGAGATGAAACACTTGGAGCTGCAGAAATGGGACAGCTGGCTGGTGCTTTTAGCTCACAGCACTTTTATCAGGCTTGTGGTATATTAAGAAGGTAAAATGAAGCTTTGATTTGTTTCAAATGATCTCTTTTTGGTTGCTTTCAGGGGAAAGGTGGCATTTATCTTATGGTTTGCTTTCATTTGAAAATCACCAGCCCTGGAACGTTTCTAACTTTACCTGACTGTAAGTACCTTCTGGAGGAGCTCAGGCTCCCAAGAAGACTCATAGCCACACTACACTGGGAAACATTCAAGTGTGTAGCTAAGAAAACTTGGCACAATGGAAAACTTCAGCACTTGGAACTGAGTAAGGAGGCCTGAAAAAATAATGTTCCTTATTGGTCAGAATTTGGCATTTTCTGTAAAGAAATAGAGGTCATGGTTCCATAGTAGAAATCTAGGCTGCTTTTCTAAGTGGAGCTTTTGTACATATTTTGCCTTTTTTTTTTCCCTCCAACATCTAAAAGCAGCAGACAGAGCTCTGGTCTTGTAAGAGCTGCCTATGAGGGTGCAAAGTCCTGGGCTAGAAAGCAAGCTTGGTGAATGGAAATATTCCACAGCTGTGGTTGGAAACGGGAGCTCAGTAGCCATGTGAATGGCAGTGTAAGAATCCATTCCAAAATGAGGGGTCACAGCTGGGCCATCCTTGCTTACAGTGTTGATTTAAAAACAAAAAAAAGTTTTTATAATGTAGAATTGTAACAAGGTTTCACAACTTAAAACTGGAACTGTTGGGGCTGGATGTTGGGGGGAAAATTTTTCCTTGAGGAGAGTGGGAGGGATAGAACCCCCAGACATCACTCTCAAGTCTGCTGTCTTTGAGAGTTTCCCTCAGCACCATGAAAGGATCAGGGAGCGACTCCTCAGTGAGCAGAGGAAGTGAGGGCTTGCACTGCTGCTGTGCCAAACTGTACCTAAAGGTTCATCCTCAGTTCTCCGGCGTCTCCCGTGCAATTTTCTGCTGTCATGCTACAATGACCTTAATAGCAAAAACATATGGAGTCTGACATTCCAAAAATCTCACCCTCGTGCACATCATTATTGCTCTTGTGGGTGATAAAATAACCTCGGCCGTCCACTGAGGAAGGCCCTTGGTCTTTTTAATGCTGAAGGAAACCCTCGTGGTCCTGCCCGCACTTCCAGCTTCCTGCTGGTGAAGCCTTGGCTCGGGTTTCGGTTTAAATGCCATCGGCCACACCTTCCTCCACTGCAGGAAACACATTGTTAAAATCAGGGCATGTTCCTGTTTAACTAAAAGGCTGAGATAAATAATCCAAAGGCCTCGATTATGCCAAACAAATTCTTGCCCAAGACGTAGCAAGTCTGGGCAGCTGTAAATCTGTAACCCCTCGACCTCAGCATCCACCTAAGTGACGTCTTGGCACATCACTGGGGGAGCTGCTGGGAAGAAACAAGGAGCAAAGGATGGGGCAAAGGTGGACAGGGGAGTGGAAAAGTTTCTTCACTTTACCAACCCGAGGCCTAAAAGTTGCTTTAAAATGCAGAATAGCCTGTTTTGCAAGTGTTGATGTAGAGTAGCTCTTTTCACAGACCTTAAATTTGTCAGCCTTACAAAACACAACTTCCAGGAAATTTCCACAATTTCCAAGAAACTGGAGACTTGGAATTCCAAAATAGGAATATTTGCTAACACAGCAACCAGAGTCCATGAAGGGATACTTTACTGTGTTTTTCCCACTATGACAACAGGAGAAAAGTTACAGAGTCACAACAAATATTTAGGTTCAGTTTTTTCCCAAAAGGTTTATTGTTTTCCAGACAAATTCAGTTTGTGAATTCCAGAGATAACAGCCAGCGAGTCCTTTTCTCTACCAGTGCAGTGCATACACATAAAATCACACAATCCCAGAGTGATTTTTGGGGTAAGGGACCTTAAAGCTCACTTGTTGCACCCCTTGCCATGGGCAGGGACACCTTCCACTAGCCCAGGTTGCTCCAAGCCCCATCCAGCCTGGCCTTGGACACTTCCAGGGATGGGGCAGCCACAGCTTCTCTGGACAACCTGTTCCACTTTGAACACTCACTGGGGTCCCAACCAAGAGGAGGAAATGCTGCAGGGAGATAAATTGCAATAAAACCCTTCTCAAACAGTTTTAAAGCTGATTCCGTGCGTCTGCTTGGATGTGCACAGCTGACATTGCACAGAGAGCAGGGTGGGGGGTTCAGAGTCCTCTCTGGGGGGTGGTCCAAGGGAATTGGATGGAGCAGCTGGTGCTGAGATCAAAAGCCTGCAAAGCCAGAGGTGTGGGTTCGTTCCCAGGAGCTGTCGGGGATGTGCTGGCACGGATGTGTTGGCAATGGGGAGCCACATTTGCATAAAGCCTTTGCATTCTCAGTGCAAACCCAGCCCACGCAATAAAGCAGGCACTGAAATGGGAGCCGCAGGTGAGAACCTGGCCCTCCCTTTGAAAACCTGGAATCCTGGAATTTACCCTGTGAAGTCTAAGAAACTTCCAGCTGGAAAAGCCGGGATCCTTTTCAAAGAGATGCCACCACATTAAAGAGCTGCTTCAAAGCAGAGCTTATGTCCTGTGTCAAAGGCAGGTTCAGGTTAATTGGGATCCTCAGCCCCCAGCTCTGCTCTGGTCGTTGTTTCCAGCATTCCTGGTTGGAATAGGGCACTTGCCCGGACCCCGAGCCGCAGGTTTTACTCAGTTCCAAACCTAAGGAGCCAACAGCGCTGAGACAAAAGGAATTATTTCAGCTATTAGCTGCTAAGAATAGAGCCGGCGGGGGTGCTGAGGTGCCTGACAGCGCAGCCGGAGGAGCAGGGATTGCAGTGGGAGCACGGAAATAGCCATTCTCCACGCTCAGCGCTTGGAAGCTTCATGAGTCACTCCAAACACCCGGGCGGGGACACAGGTGGGGTGCGGAGGGAAGCAAGAACACCCTGCCCGTGTCTGGAGCAGGACATGCCCCTGGGCTGATGGATGGGGTTTGGGGCAGCCTGTTGTTCCTCCAGCAGAGCATCGTCCCAACCCCGAGGCCATGGACCACCCATCAGAGAGCAGGGAAAACTCCGACCACTGCCCCATACTCTAATTAATTAAAGGTGCCACTCCTGCCACTCTCGCACGGGGCAGGAATATTTGCAGAAGCCAAACACTCCCGGGGGGAGGATGGATAGCACGGCCAGAGTCTATTGATGTCGATCCAAGTGTGTTTCAGGGTGTTTCCCTACCTGCTGATCTTGAAGTTCCCTTTGCAAATACATCACAAAAGGTTAAAGATACCCACAGCAGATATTTAAATGCGGGGTCAGGGAATGACGAGGTGGCCAGAGATGTCTTTAACATCTTGTCCTGATGCTATTTAGCACAAATCCTATTGGTATCACTGCGTGGTTTTAGCCAATATAGCTTGGAAGAGGCAATTTTCCTTCTGTGCTGTTTGTGCAGCCTGGGGTACAACACATTCCTGATCTATGACGAGGTTTCCAAACTCCATAGTAAAATGAATAATAATGATAGTAAACGTTGTATAACTTTTTTTTTTAAATACAGCAATCTTTGTATTACTTCAGTGCTGGATTTTCCAGTTACTACACGTGGGGGAAAAAAGGTTTTTTTTAAAAAACATCATACTCGCCTAAAGCAAGACCAAAAAAAAAAAAAGAAGAAACCAAAAAAAAAGAAGAAACCAAACAAATTCAAGGATTAAAAGAAAATTTTTGTATCAGTCCTGGGTGCCACCGCAGAAAGAGTCAAGCTGGACAGAATTAAACATCTCAGCTGGAGCGTGGACAGGGCAGCAGACAGGCTGCTAAAAATAGATTAATCCTAATTACAGCCACACTCCTGCCTTTTCCAGGTTTCCCGTTTCACGTGGGCACAGGGAGGCTGTGAATGGCGAGGGGGATCAGTGCCCGCTGTGCCAGTGGTGGGGTCGGGGGGTACAGGCTGCCCATCATTGCATAACCCTGGAACACGCAGTGCTGGCAGTGACGGCAGTGCCCGGCCTTGGGCTCCAGCTGATCAGCACAGGCTTAACTCGGCCCCCAGCCTGCCAATCTGCTCTCCCCACTCAGCTAAACCTCTGGAAAAATGGGGTTTGGGGGCCGTGGGCTTTGCTGTTCTCCGGGTTTAACCTCCCCACCCTCCTGGTTCCCCAAGCGTGTCCTGTGCCAGGGCTGCTGGCGTGGTTAAACCCCCTGGAGCGGTGCTGTGCCATAAATCCCTGCTGGTTTTATTTCCTCCTGGATAACATTCCCTCTCAGAGCTCACTGCTCCTCACAGGCAGAATTGCAAAATGTTTAGTATGAAGTAAACATATTTAAGCCTCTGTTTTGCAAGCTCTTGTAGTTTATTTCTCCCATCAAGTCTGTGAAACTATGGCAAACAAGTATTTTCCCACCCTCAAGGAAGTATGTTAATTACCAATTTAAATATTTAGCCAGAAAATTTATCGCTTCAGCTATAACAACTTGGTTTTGTTTAATCAGAAGCCAGGAGTGAATGCTATGGGTTTTCTTTTTGTTTCTGTGGCAGTAACCAAACACTCCTTCAGTATCTTGGATTTACCTGAGGAACAACTCCCACAAGCACAGGGGGAGCAGCAGGGATTTCATTTAAAGTGTCCAGCTGAGCCTGCTGGGATGTTTTATTTAAAAATAAAAGTCCTGATGCACACCAGGACACAGCCATGGGAAAGGCAGGATCTGTTTGTCAACAGTGTCGTGTCCAGGGCTGGCACCTGGCAGGTTGCTCTGTGTGGGGGTAAAGGTCTGGATGTGCTGGGAGGCCACAGTATTTTTGCTTGCAGCTCATCAGAAAAGATTCCCACTCACTTTTTTAGGGTTCATTTGGCCTTTGCACTGAAATGCAGATCCAGGATTTGGATTTTTTATTTTTAATCAAGCTGGAAAGATGCACTGGTACCTGAGGGCTGCCAGGTGCTCACCTGAGCTGACAGAAATCCACCTGCACACCCCTGTTCGATCTCCCCAGAGCACAGTCCTGCAGAGCCAATCTCCTGCATCCCAGCTGATGCTGTAGCAGAGGTTTTTTGCTGTCCCACAGTCCTGGATGTCACTCCTGCTGTCACCTCCCAGCTCCCTGGAGTGCCACCCTGGGTACACAGGAACCTCCCAATAAAAATTTCACCAACCTTAATATAACAAAGCAATATTTTCCAATTGGGAAATGAATAAGCAGGGCAAAAAAAATCTGTTTAGGCATTGCTAAGCAGCTTGTTTCGAGCATTGCTGTGCTGTGTCCAAGAGTATCCCTCCCCCTGTGCCCACTCTTGTACCTACACAGGGTGATGCTGTGTGTGCACAGAGCCTTGGACCCGACTTGGAAACCCTACGGGTACAAGGCCACATCCCACTGAAATGTGTGTGTCTGCCAGCCCCTGCCTGGAGTGAGAGCTTTTATAAGCACAGCAGAGATTGGGAAATGTGCTGTGATTCATCTGAATCCCTGCAGTCCCCACTCCCACCCCAGCTCAGCACCCACGAGCGCCCGGGAGCTGCCAGACGCAGCACCACGCCTGCCTCCCGCTCCTCACCCGGCACCGGCTGCCAAAGGAACGCCCAGAACTTCAAACTCAATGCCACAAATTATTTATTCTTATCTGGAAAAATTCCTGAAGTGCTTTTTATTACCGAAAATTATCATATTGGGGATTATCATATTCATCAGCTGGGCTGAATCCGTCGGCGCCGGCGCTGACCGGGGCGTTTTGCTGTTCCTGCTGGGATTGGTGCTGGCAGCTCTGGCTGAGGTTTCTCTCTCCCTCTTGTCTCAGCCTGGAAACTGGGATTGTAAATTATTTTGGCCGGGGATAAACTGGCCTAAATAATTTGCTTGTACAGCGCTGAGCCACAGTGGCCTCTGGGTCTCAGCTGAGCCTTCTAGAGCCTTCTAAAAATAAGTAATTCTAAGCTGTTATCTTTTAAAAATACTTGTAAAAAAGAGGGAGCAGGAAGAGAATCCTTTCCCAGCTGTTTTGTCCTCAAACTGCCAAGATTTATTTTTTTTAAACTGTGTTTTCTTGATCGATTCTCTTCACAGCCTTTCATAAAACAAGGGTCCACAAATTTAAAAGTTAGAACAGGTATTCAGGACATAACAATAAGCATTTGAAAATCACTGGTAAGTTCTAAAATCCAAGCTACCATGAACAAAATAAAAATTAATCTCAAAACTATATTTTGATGCACGAGTTGATTACTCTGCCGAGCCTGGAATTATTTTGCAAACAAATCTCAATTAGAGAGTGAATTCTTTTATATTTTTTTTTCCAAGAAAAAATAGATATGTCATTTTTGAAGATGTTTTGGATTTTTTCTGACTTGGCTAATTCTCGTTAGTCACATTAGTCCCACTCTAGATATTTTTTCCCTTTCCAGAATGGGAGACCTTTGTTTTGAGTGATTCCTTTGTATATTTGGTAAAGTAGAAAACAAAACATTGAACATTACAAAACAGATGAAAATACTTTCAGCTTTGCTCATGTTCCTGCCAACTATTTTCCTCTTAAAAAAACCCCACATAAACCAGCTCCTTCTCAGCCTGTTTTACTCCTTTAAAGGGGAAAGGAGAACTGGGGATTTATGTTCATCCTGCAGGAAGGACCAGAACCTAAGGAATGGCAAGGACTGGATTTAAGCCTCTAATATTCCTCCCCAAAAATCCCAAAGAAAATAAAAATACATTAGCATAGAATGGTTTGGGTTGGAAGGGAACTTAAAGCTCATCTTGTCCCACCCCCTGCCATGGGCAGGGACACCTTCCACTAGCCCAGGTTACTCCAAGCCCTGTCCCACCTGGCCTTGGACCCTTGCAGGGATGGGGGTATATTGTGATGAAGGTACAGAGTATTACAGTATCACATGCTGTGATGAAGGTACAACTTCTAAGACTACTTTAAATATCTGTTTTGCAGAGCAAAGCTCATCCATGTTATTAAGAGATTAATAGTGAGAACACAATTTATTTGTGGCTGCCCTGGACACCAGGCTCTGCTCTTTAGATCCATTCCCACACTGTCACACTTCATTCCTTAGGGCTGGACCATCAAGATGTGGGATGCAATACTTCCAAGAGTGGTCTTTCCAGCAGGCCCTGCACCTCCTGTTCATGGGAACTTTGTGCTTTGCCTCTTTGGGAGCCACAACAGCATCACTGGCTGGTCCATGGGAGCCTGTGCTGGTGCCAGCACTTCAGTCCAGTTAAACAACCCCCAAGAACAACAGTCTATAGGTGAAGTGTTTCCCTGACTGAGAATTCCTCTTAAATATTCTGAGTGTGAAAGCTCAGGAAAATCAGAGCTTACATCAGTTCTTAAAATTCGGGGTGCACCCAGAAGTGGTAACCTGTCCCAGGGCTGGGCTGCGCAGGAGGCTGCTCTACCCCAACCCATCCCTGCTGCTGCTGCACACAGCAATTCCTGTTTGGGAACTCCTGGGAAGTTTTACCTCCACACTCAGGGCTGGGTGGGGACTCAGGGGTTTCTGGTGGGTGCCACCCCAGGTCACACTGACTCAGGTGTGCCAAAATGACACGGGATGTTGTGCTTCGTGTGCCACTGGCCCGAGCTAACCCACAGCCCTGTTTTCCACCTGTAACCATGGCAACCTGAGTTATCTCACAGAGGTGCCTGTCACCCCGTGGTAGTAACACCCTGCTCCTCACAGTCCCACCGCTGGGATTATCCATGTGCACATCCCAACACACGAGGTGCTGTTTGCAGCACTCCCCTCTCCAGTGCCACTGTGGCAGAGGCCGAGTGGGAGGTGAGGAGGAGGCAGAGGAGGAGCAGGAATGCAGGAGCAGTCCAGGGCTCTCTGCAGCACAGTCAGCTCCTTGGCAACAGGAGGATGGAGTGCCAGGGTGGATGGACACAGCAGCAGCTCCAGGGGACAGGAGCAGCACTGGGAACATGGCTTGTCTGATTTTGCCATGTGAAAAGGGCTCATCTGTAGGATGTTTGGCTTCCAAAGAGGTGCATCTATGGCAGGGTAAAAGGTCCAGGATATTCATTTAGAATTCAGGAGTCTGGGAAATGGGAAGGAAAGTGCCTCCTGGCCTTTGGGGTCCCCTGTTTCACCCATCGATAGGGTGAGGAGAGGTGCCCAAGGGCAATGTAGGGAAGCAGACAGAGTATGACAGGTGACCACAAGGCCATCAGACGTGCACATCAATGAGCCAAGAGTGACTGAGACCTACATCCTACTGACACATATGCTCTTTCATCAGGGCAACACCCTGGGAGCTCTGGCGTCCCAGGGGTTTGCTTTCCAGCCTCCCTTGTTAGAATTCCCTCAGTGAGCTGTAACAGATGATTTCCTTAAGGTTGCTCTGGAGACCTGCAGCTCCTTTGTGGAAAGGGAGCATCCCTGCACCTTCCTGCTGCAGCTGAAGTGTGGGTGAGGCCCCTGCAGGAGGGTCCATGGAAGCCCTGGGTTCTGCACGGCCTTGATGCCAAACCCACCACCCACAGGGATAAAATCCAGGTTATCTAAAGCCACTCCTGCCTTGGAATGGTGACGTTAAAATGAGGTTGTCCAAGATGAGAGCTGCCTTAGGAGGTCCAGACCAGGATATTGGGAATTTCTGGAAAACTGAGTACCTAGTGAGCTGGTAACATTTGGAGATGATCCAAAACCATTGAGGCATATCCATGGCAAAACAGTGAGGAGTAAAGGCAGGATCTCATGATGTGCAGTGGCTGGGGGAAATTACCTGAATAAATTCAGTATTTGTAGGTTCAAAATGATAGGCTAAAAAAACAAATAGACCCAAACCATGCATGTTTTGGTGACACATGCATGGTGAGTGATGGACATGGTGTTACTCAGCAGCACATGCAGAGCTGGCTGCAGGATGTGGGAAGGGCTGTATCTTCCTCATGCCTTTGTGCTCCTCCCTGGGTGCTCCCTGTGGGTGAAAGGCAGGCTCCTGGCATGATGGATTTGTGCAGTCCCAGCAGGGCAGGGCTAATTCTTATATTTGCATCGTTCCTTTTACGTGACGAACTGTACCAAGCAGGCAGCGTGACGGCCCACGGTCACTGTGAGCCTGGGGGAGGCCAGGTAAACACACCAGGGAGAAGTTTCAGACCGTGTCCAAACACAGCTCTCACTCTTTTCACAGCCCAGTATAGGCAGCGCTGAGAACTGCACCATTAAACCATATTTAAAGGGTGCAAAGTCTACATTATTCCCTCTCCCAGGGATTTATGGAAACAGCCAGCTGGCTGGGAATGCTGTGGAAGGGCCACTGCTCTGGGGACCCAGGTAAGAAAGTATTAAGACCATAAGGGAAATGCTGCATTGTAGTTTAAAGGCAAATACTTCTTTCTAGAACACTAATGTCATTCCTACAGCACAAAGAACAAAAGGTTCCTTTTTTAAATCCCTGGAAGTGTTCAAGGCAACCTGGGCTAGTGGAAGGTGTCCCTGCCCATGGCAAGGGGTTGGAATGAGATGAACTTTAAGGTCCCTTCCAACCCAAGCCTTTTTATGATTCTAAATCCATTTCACAGACCACAAGATGGGGAAGTCTGTCACACTCAGGTACCTGGCACTAGAAGGGGCTGCTCAGGGGTACTCTATCTGTGGACTTCCAAGCTGGAGATGTGGTTGCCCCATGGCTGAAGAGAATGGAAGGGAGGGAAACCACTAAAGCCAACACAGAGATGCCTTCCAACTTCATAAAGGAAGAAAGAAGTTGTGGTATGGAGACCACTTTGGAAAGGACCTCCTGCCTTCTAATAACCTCAAATAAAACCACTTGACTTCCCATCTCCATGGTAACTCCTTCCTCCAAAGCACTTGTAATGCAATTTGTTTCCTGTTCCTCTTGACTTCTCTGATGGTTTTAGAACAGAAAACAGGTTAGAAACTCCCTTTGCCTTTGACAGCAAGGGACAAGTAGAACTTCTGTGCCCTTTAAGGAGCAACCTGTGTTGCCTGTGTGGAATGGTTACTGACTGCAGAGAAAAACCAAAGACAGCAAGAGAGGATCAACATGCCTCCAGCCTTTCTCCTTGCAGGAGCTGGTGAAGTATAACTTATAATATAACTTATA
>WBMV01005346.1:223093-238477 GCA_013396655.1 Campylorhamphus procurvoides | reverse complement strand
CCCTGCCACGTGTGGGGTGGGGGCAGGAGCCTGGGCTGTCCCCCCATCCCTGGCTGGGTTATGGATGTTGGCAGGAGACAGGGCAGGGACCAGATTTTGGTTATCACAGAATCACTGAGCTTGGAAATGACCTCCAAGACCATCAAGTCCAAGCTTTGATCCAACTGAGTGCCACAACCAGTCATTCCTTGGGCACCTGCAGGGCTGGGCACTCCAACCCTCCCTGGGCAGCCTCTTCCAATGCCTGCCCACCCTTTCCATGAGGAAATTCCTCCTGATGTCCCACCTGCCCCTGCCCTGGCCCAGCCTGAGGCCTTCTGTCCCCCTGTCAGTGGTTTCCTGGGAGGAGAAGCTCTGTCTGGGATGCTCAGACATCCTTTCCTCTGCCACCCCAGGGATGCCCTCCGAGCCCCCTGTGCATCTCCTGCCTCCAGCCCGCTGTGGGGAGGACTCAGGAGGAGCAGCAGGAATTTCCATGGGGAATATGCCAGGCTTGGGCTCTCCCCCTCTGTGATCTTGCAGGGAAATAAATCCCTTAAATTCCACCTTCCCCTCCGTTCTTTATTAGCCCTTTGAGCCCCTCCCATCCCTGTGGTCACCTTTGCAGCGCTGAGATCTCATTAAGGTGGGNGGCTGGGTGAAGAAAGCCAGATGTGGAAGCAGCCACAGCATCTCTGGAGCTAAAGGGGCTGTGGAGAGCAGGGACCAGTGGCTGGGCAGGTTGGTGGAGACTTGCCAAAGTTGGGTTTATTAGGGTCTTCAGCAGTGGATTTTGGAAAAGGGAGCCTGAACCCCCCAGGAGGTCCTGCTGTGCTCCTCTTTGCTCTAACTCTGCTCCTCTTGGTGACCAGAACTGATCCCATGTGGCTCTTTCCACTGAATTATGGGGAGGTTTAAATGTCCCCTGCTGTGGGAGTGGGACCCCACTGCTCCTGTCCACTGTCCAGGGCCTCCTCATGCTCCCACCTCCAGGCTGGGGACACCAAAGACCCCTCCAGTGTCCCCAGGACAGGTTGTTTTTTATTTTCCTGTCACACACTGTTTCTTGGGCACGACATCCATTCCTTGACCTTCTCCTGGGCTTCCAGCTCTCCATCCTCTGTGGAGAAAGAGGTGGCAGAGGAGGCACCTGAGGCTGCAGTTCCACCCTTTCCTGTGTGTTCCTCAGGGGCTCATCCACTCCTGGCCATGGTCCCTCGGTGTTTTATGTGGGCATTGCTGAGCCCTGCCAGGTGTGGGGTGGGGGCAGGAGCCTGGGCTGTCCCCCCATCCCTGGCTGGGTTATGGATGTTGGCAGGAGACAGGGCAGGGACCAGATTTTGGTTATCACAGAATCACTGAGCTTGGAAATGACCTCCAAGACCATCAAGTCCAAGCTTTGATCCAACTGAGTGCCACAACCAGTCATTCCTTGGGCACCTGCAGGGCTGGGCACTCCAACCCTCCCTGGGCAGCCTCTTCCAATGCCTGCCCACCCTTTCCATGAGGAAATTCCTCCTGATGTCCCACCTGCCCCTGCCCTGGCCCAGCCTGAGGCCTTCTGTCCCCCTGTCAGTGGTTTCCTGGGAGGAGAAGCTCTGTCTGGGATGCTCAGACATCCTTTCCTCTGCCACCCCAGGGATGCCCTCTGAGCCCCCTGTGCATCTCCTGCCTCCAGCCAGATGTGGGGAGGACTCAGGAGGAGCAGCAGGAATTTCCATGGGGAATATGCCAGGCTTGGGCTCTCCCCCTCTGTGATCTTGCAGGGAAATAAATCCCTTAAATTCCACCTTCCCCTCTGTTCTTTATTAGCCCTTTGGGCCCATCCCTGGGCCATGGTCACCTTTGCAGCACTGAGATCTCATTAAGGTGGGGATGATGCACGAGCTGGAGCAATCCTGGCTCTCCCCAAATGCCTGGAGGCTGCAATTCAGTCAGGAAGTGCTGAGATGCCCCCTGGTTTTATGGCATCACCCCCAGGAGGACAACTGTCCTCTGAAATGTTCCTGGGTGTCCCAAACCATCGCTCTGAAACCTCCTCCCACTGCTCACTCTCCAAGGTGAGCATCAGCACATTTGCTCTGGGAATGTTCCTGGGATATAAATTACCTTAGAAACCCAAAAAAACAGGCTCCTGGTGTCCTAAAATCCAACTCCAAGCCAAACTTCTCACAAAAAGAACACGCTTGGGAAACGCCAGGAGAAAATGGGACGTGGAATTGCACACCGATAAATGAGGCTCATGATAAACTGAGATGAGGAATGGGGGTTTTTATTCCATCCAGGAAGCCTTTGGGAAGCTCCCAAAGGTCGTCAGGAATGCAAAGGCAGGGGGATTTTTTTGTCTTTTCATCTGTCCTTTCTTATGAGCAGAAGAACTCGTGATGCTCTTGCTGGGGCTGTGGGACACACAGGTCTCTTCCCACCCCATCCAGAACCTCAGAGTTGATTTTATCACTTTGATGCTCTCTGGTGGCCCAGGCAGGGTAGTAACCTCAGCCCTGGGAGCAGCCCTGGCTCACTGGGACTTTATCCAGGGGTAAAACTCTCCTTTCACTGACTGCAGATTTCTCTGAGGCTTCAGGGTTGTTCCTGAGAACCCTTACACTTTCAAAAACCTCTGAGGCTTTGCCACCCTCCTCTCTCAAGGACTTGCAGGTCAGACCTGTTAAATTTTACCAACAAACCCCTGTTTTCACAGAATCCCAGAAGGTGCTGAGCTGGAAGGGAGCATGGAAATAACATTTTTTGGGAGAATGTGGGCCAGTGGCAGAAGCAAAGGGCTCTTTGAGGCACTTCCCTCTCCTAGGACATGAAATGCTTCCAGCAGGATCTGCTCAGAAAGCTCCATCCAAGGCTGCAACACCCTGAAGCTCTCCACCACTTTTGGGCCAAATTCCTGGATAATCCAAACAGGATTTGGTTAGCAGGGATGAGGTTTTCTGTGATTTTCCAGAACAGGAGACTCTCTGTAACACAGCACTTGGCCTGGAGAGGAGGATCCTGATTGCAGAATCCCAGCATCATTTAGGTTGGAAAAGCCCTCTGAGATCATCAAGTGCAACAGTTCCCAGCACTGCCAAGGCCACCCCTGTCCCCTGGGCACAGAGTGACAGAGACTGTGCTGAGCTGGGAGGGACCCCCAAGGATCCATCCTGGAGTCCAACCCTCAGCCCTGCCCAGGACCAGCCCCAAGAGTCACCCCCTGTGCCCCAGAGCATCATCCAAACCCTCCTGGAGCCTGGTGGGGATGGCAGTCCCTGCCTGTGCCCATCCCAGCCCTGCTGAGCCAGCAGGAAATGACGGTGACAGTAATATTTGTCACCAAACACTGGCCCAGCCCTGCAGAGAGGCAGGTTCACTCCCAAATTCAGGAAGACTCTCCTGCCTCCTGCACGTGCCCTTCAAGCATCCCATTTTGCTGGAGGACCCTCTTGGACTCCCCTTTGAGCATCCCAATCCTTTTAAGCCCAATATCCTACTCTTTGGGACCACTTGAGATGTGACCTTATGGACTGTGCCACCAGTTCCTCCAAAATTGTCCTCCTGGTGTGTTTGTATTCCAGTCACCCTCCTGCTGACCTTTGCTGGTGGGGATGGTGACCTTTGCTGGCGCTGATGGTGATCTTTGCTGGTGCTGATGGTGACCTTTGCTGGTGGGGATGGAGACCTTTGCTGGGGGGGATGGTGACCTTTGCTGGGTGTGATCCCCGTGGTCCTGTCACCCCTTCCAGCATTCCAGAGCAGTTGTACAACCCTTAGGAAGGATGTTCACTTTGGGTTCCCCCTCCTGCCCAGCTCTGGGGCTTTGCAGAAGCTTCTGGAAGTTCTCTGCCAGATGGCGCCATGTCCAGCCCCCAGTTGGCTCTCCAAACAAATCCTTGGGCTCGCTTTGCCTGGTTTGCCACATCCAGGGAGGTTTGGTGGGTGTGAAGCTTGGCTGGGGTAGGAATTGCATCATCTCCTGTGTGTAGGAAAGGTCTTGGCATCTTTGGGCTCTGCCAGAATTAATGGCACTGATAAGGAGCATCAGCTTGTTTGATCTCAAATGAGTTGGCTCCTTTTTCTACAGCTTCTGTAGTGCTTGAGTTGCTGCTTCAGTGCAAGAAGGAGGAGGAAATTCCCAGCCAAATTAATTTGGAACTACTCATTTATCTCCTTCAGCCACCCAGGAAAATCTCCTCTTTCCTTCTGGGAGCCCCTTGATGTGAAACCACGTGAGACTCGCTGAGGGTGGCACAGGAAACATCTCCTCATGATTTATGTCACCCTGGGCATTTGTCCTTCAGCCCAGTGTGTCCTTGGGATGCTCCCCAGGGCTCTGTGGGACAGAATTCCCACCTGGAGCTGCCTGGAGTGGAACACCCTCCCACAGCCACCTTTCCCCGTGGTCCATTTATTATTCCCAGGTAGGTTGTTGCCTCTGAGATGATCTGTGAGGAGGAGGTGGTTCACCCCAGGAACTCTGCACACACCTTTCCTTCCTCTCCTTACCTTCAGGGCTTTGCCAGGAGTCCCTCAGCAAAGGAAAATGCTGCTTAACCCCTCCAGCCCAGGCTGCCTCCTCCTGCTGCTCTTCACCTGCCAGGCATACCCCTCCTCAAATTCCACAGGGATTCACCCAAACCTCCGTGGCTTTGCCTAAAAACTTGGTCACTGAGGTGGTTGAGCCCATGGCCCTAAAGTCTGTATTGGGGTTTTTAGCAGCATTTGCAGCATCCTTCTCTCCCTGCTCGGGAGCTGCAGGCACAGTGAGGCAGATCAGCAAATAAAGTGCAGTTCCACCTCGCAGGAGCCAGGCTGGGATCCAGCAGAGCACTTAATTTTGGAGCACTTGGGCCACCCTCAACCTTTCTGTGGCACCTGCTCCAATAGAAGGGCTTGAGTGTGTTTCTGGATCGAGGCCTCTGCAGCTGAACTTGAGCCAGAAGGGTTAACACTTCCCAGAGGGAATTTGTCACTGCAGGAAGGTGTTGTTCCTCCTCCTTGCCCCCTCCAAACAGTGCTCCCATTTTATGAGCTAATTAACTCATCCAGCTTTAAAATACAAGTGCATCCTTCTTGGATTTTGTCATGTGTCACCACCTTCTAGAGAGTTATTATGTCTTATTTGCACAGAAAATGCTGGGAGAATGCAGCAGGAAGTCAGGGAACCTGTTCAGTGCATAAATTTATACCTAAAGCTGCACTACCAAACCCATTATTTCATATTCCCCTACAGGCACAAAATATGGATTAATTAAGCAAAGTGCTGCTAGTGGGCATATGCAAATGAAGTGGCATCAGGCAAGCCCAGATCCCCATGTTTCTGTGGTTTTACTTCAGTGACACCACTTTGTGCTGAGTGCAGTTCCCTGATCCACATCTGGGCCTTGGAGTTCACAGCTCAGCCCACGAAGGGCACCCAAATTTCCCAGCAGAAACCACTGTGAGTGATGCAGCTGATCCTGAAGAATTCCTGCTCTGTGCCAAGGAGGAGAGGACTGTCTGGATGTGCCTCAGGCAGCAGGAACCCACCTTTATTTCTGTATTTCTTTATTTCATTCTGTCAAAGCAACAGAGTGAAACTGGGGGAGACAATTATAAATTCACATGTGGACTAAATATATCATAGAATCATAGAATATGGGAGGGACCCCCAAGGATCCATCCTGGAGTCCAACCCTCAGCCCTGCCCAGGACCAGCCCCAAGAGTCACCCCCTGTGCCCCAGAGCATCATCCAAACCCTCCTGCAGCTCTGGCAGCCTTGGGGCTGTGCCCACTGCCCTGGGGAGCCTGGGCAGTGCCCACCACCCTCTGGGGGAAGAAGAACCTTTGGCTGAGATCCAACCTCAGCCTGCCCTGCCCCAACTCCAGCCTTAAGACATAAAATGGGAGTTCAAAGTCTATAGTTCTGCTTTTCCAAGGTGAGAGCACTATCCAAAGCAGTAGATGACAAAGGGTTTGTCACATGGCAAGTGCTCTCTTCAGGAGGAAAGTGACCCTTGGTGTTGTCACCTCTCCTTGCTCCTTGGGGTGCCAATGCCAAGGCACCCTGAGGAGCAGAAGCACCTCCCAGGTGCCACTCCTGCCTTGAAATGCCTTGCTTGGGAGGATGCATTTGGTTTGCTTTCCAAATGAGAGATCTGAGCTGGAGATCAGCTGATGAGCCAGCACTGAGCAGAGGAGCTGGAGCCTTTATTGTTTGACAAGAGTTAGTGTTAACATTGCTGGCAAAGACATGGTGGATGGCAGAGAAACTCCTTCATGCCTGGTCTTCTCCACCCAGAGGAGCTGATCCACCCTCCAGGAGGAGGTAACTGTTGATGCTCCCCTTTCCTGGAGCACAGATGTGTCTGTGAACCTCAGGAGATGTGGGGGCCCCTCTGTGCCTGCCCCTGGAGCTCTGGGTGGAGAGAATTGGTCCAAATCCCCAACTTGAAACCCCTCTGTGATTTTCTCTGGGCTGGTAGGACAATTTTCCTCTTCCCAGTCATCTCCAACCCCCAAAGAGGGTGAACCCCAAACCACACCTGAGGCTCAGCTGTCACCCCCATCGAGCTGGGTTTGGTTGGCTTTGTGTCTGTAGAGCTCCAAAGGAGCACGAAGAAGGTTTGCATCCAGAAGTTCCATGTTTCCTCCCTCCTTCCTGGGATTTTAGGTTTGAAACCACCGAAATGTGCAGAATTACATCTGTTTCCTATTCAACAATTTAGTTTTGGCCACTTTGGAACTCTGTGCAAAAAGCTGGTGTTCCTTGTTGGATTATTCCAGGATCAGGAGCTGGGCCTTTGGCTTTGCACATTAAACCCCAACATTCCACAGCTTGGGAACATCCTGGACCATCTCAGCATCCCAATGAACTGGGATTTTGGCCAGCTTTGCTTTCTCCTGCTCTCTACTCTCTCTGTGGCATCTCCAGTGGGTGCCCCGAGGTGCTGAGTCACAGGAGATGACCCAGAGTGCTGCCCCAGGGCTTCCTTCTTTAGTGGCCACCACAGATGTCTTCATTCAACACTTGAAAAACCCAGAGCTGGGAAAAAAACCCCTGCAGTTTTCTGCTCTTGCACCAGCTCCTGCACTGAGCTGTCCTGACAAACCCTCCTGTTTCCAAGGACTCCTTTTTGTAGCCAAACCCACCAGCAAGGGGCAGAACGTGCCTGTGGGCTGTGGTGGCCACCAGATTTTGCCAGAGCAGCCACATTCTCCATCCCCACTCCCTTCACAGCTCGTGCTCTCCAGGGGTTGCCCCCACATTTTCAGTCCATCCCAGCCACCCAGGAGTTTTGCTGTGTCTCTGCTGCCTGGGCAGGGAGGAGCTGCTGCCCAGCACTGGGGCTGTTGATGTCCCCTGGTGAAGAGTCACTGTCACCTCTCCTTTCACACCAGCCCATCCCATCACAGCAGGGACATCACTTCCCCATGGGTCCAACCCCTCCCACTGCCTGTATCTGCTTCACTTGGACTTGACCTCTTGGCCAAGGGTTTGCTGAACCCACACATCTCCTTGCAGGACCCCTTTGGTGCCTGAAGTTCCATCTCCATCCTCTAAGGCCGTGGGGCTAAAGCTTCCCAAAACAGAGCACTTAAAAATGGTTCAGGAACCAGCCCTGTTTGATCCCAGGCACGGAAGGCTCTGCTTGTTGGAGCAGCAGGAGCAGCAGGAGCACAGGCAGCCCCTTTGCCAGCAGGGCATCTCAGGGGTAATTCCTGCTGACAGCCAAAACATCAGCCAAGTGAACCATTTGAAAAGCCTTTCAAAGCCCTTCGTTTGCATCGTCTGCTGCTTTTGTCAAACACACGGCAGCGTGTCCTGTCAGGAACTCTGTCTCGCTTCTCCAGGAGTTCTGGTGTCTCTTTGGATTATATTCCAGGAGCAAACAGTTGTGCAGGGATTGTCACCTGTGTGCCACGAGGAGAAGGCTCAGGAACAGTCACAGGGTGGTTTCCCCAGGTGAAACTGCCATGAAATGTATTCTTTTTCTTTTATCCATAGCAGCTGAAGCTGTACCCAGCCTTGAGTGGTCCCCAGTGCAAGGCCAAGCTCCTGGAGGGGGTTTTTGGTGGGCCCAAGGGAGGTGAGGGACCAGAGGCAGGTCTGGGTTCAGCATGTTTGGAAGTCTCTGTGGAGCAGGTTTGGTTGGTTGAAGGACCTGGTGGAGTTGTGTCCCCACCACGACCTGGGGGAAGGGGAGGAGTGTCCTGCTGTGCCACCAAGAGCCCAACTCCCTTGGGATGGGAATGCTGCTGCCAAAAGCAGGGATGGAGGTGGTGGGAGGTGCAGGGTGTGTTCCCATCTCCTTCCCAAACCTGGCAGAGATTTCCCCCCAAGGCCAGGCTGTCTATTCTGCTCCCACTGCAGCTGGAAAGTGCCTCTGGTTTCTAAAGTCTCTGCTCTGTTTAAAAACATTTACAGCCACTGTATTTTCATTTCTGGCAAGACTCTGACCCCTCCTCCTGCCTTCATGTAGAAGGAAATTGAGACCCATCACCCTAAAACCTGAGCACCCAGGGAAGGGTTTGCCTGGGCTGCTCTGATTTCATTTGCTCTGGAGAGCTCTGTGTTTAATGCATTTCCTCGGCTCTTTCAGTGCCACATATGAAGGCGAAAATGTGTTTATTGGAATCAAATTTAGAAGAGCTGTAACGTTTAAGAGGGAGATGTGTTTGAAAATGGGATGTGAAATGGGGAATTGTCAGTTTTGCTGCCTTTGCAGAAGTTCTCTCAGCTTTACTGACCAGCCTTCTGCGGTGCAGTCGGAACCCGAGCCCTAAAAACCTGAATGCATAATAAAATACCTATGGCACGGCATCATTTTGGGTTATGTTCCTGGAACTGGTGTGTATATCTAAAGGCAATCATCGCTGCACAGGAGGGAGCAAAATAGAGCTTTAAATTTCATTAGACATTGAAACATCTGAAGGAGGAACCGAGGCGGTAATACATAATAAACCTCCTTTTTTATCTTCTCATCAAATTGTCTCTTTCTTCCTTTTTCTCCTGAAGTTGATCTGACTTCCAGCAGTCAGGTTGCTGAAATCAATTGATGATTAACTCCACAGCAGGTATTCATAAACCCCCTTGTTTTACAGCAGCGTTTGAGGCAGTGCTCAGTCCGTGCTCTCGAGGCAGATCTACAGCCCTCAGGTCCCTTCTGGGAGCTCGGGGGAAATGAGCACTTATGTCTGCTGAAGGTTCTGCTCAGGTAGTGCGACATCTGCTGGTGTAAATCCAGAAGATTTACCTTTCTTCTTTCCAGAAGAAGAGCAATATTGGGTTTATAGCCACGAGGAGACGTGACCCAAGGCTGGAGATGTGCAGGGGACGATGCTGAGCTTCTCTGGCCACATCCCAACACGTGCAAAGGAGAGTTTTTCCATATTTCCATTCCAGTTAGGAGTTAATCCTGGGGCATTTGGGAGTTGGCTGCTTCCATTACTGGAAAGCATCAGTGCAAGGGAAAAAGGAAGGCTTTGTTCTCAGTAAGCAGCTTGGAGTAGATTGTTACTGAAAACATTTAGCTCCTGGCAAATGTGTCTCATGTAGACACAACAGGCTGGAGGAATAGCTGATCATGTCAACTGAAAGTGCTACAAATGCTCTTGATAATCAGCTGGAAGGGTCTCAGAGGGGAACAGTCAGCCCCTGTCCTGGCTGTCCATGTAAGAGTTGGACTCGATGGTCCTTGGGGGTCCCCTCCAGCCCAGCATATTTTAGTGATTTAGGACTTGCAGTTGTGCAGGATTCTCTGGTGAAGATGGGGAAGAGCTGTGGGAGTTGAGCCCTGTTTGATGGAGGGTCTCTTCCTGTGCCTCATGGAATGCTGTTCTCTGAGCCTGGAGAAAAGGAGGCTCAGGGGGGACCTTCTGGCCCAGCATATTCTGTGATCCTGGACTTGCAGTTGTGCAGGATCCTCTGGTGGAGATGGGGAAGAGCTGTGGGGGTTGAACCCTATTTCATGAAAGGTCTCTTCCTGTCCCTTATGGAATGCTGTCCTCCGAGCTGGGGGTTGGGGTGACCAGGGGGCATCTCCTGGGAGCAGCATCTCTGGGTCAGGGACAGCAAAAACACTGGCATTTCTCAGGAAAGGAGCTGGGAATTAAAGCAGGACATTCCTCTGTCCATGCCCTGTAGCTCCAGGACATGGAACCATGGATGGAAATGGTTCAGAGCAGGGCAGTGGGTGAGGGAGGGTAAAAGGAGCTCCTGCTTGGGGCAGAGCTCAGTGGAGGGAGTGTCTGGAGCTGGATGGAGGAGGAGGATGTGGGAAAGCTGCCAAATCAGTGGCACAGAGAGGTGCCTTTCCTGGGGCCACTGCCCTGGGAGCACAGAGAGCTTTGGGGACACCAGAGGAGATGCTGCTCCCCTGTGCTTGGCTGCTGCTGAAAGTTCACTTGGTCAACAAGTTCCTGGAGTAATTGCTGGATAAAAACTCCACCTTTTGGTGGGCTGTTGAATGTGGAGAGGGCTGCCTGTGGCTCTGAGTGTCACCCCCAGCCCTGCCCAAGGCTCTGGGGCAGCAGCACTGGCTGTTGGCCACATCCAGCTCCATTTCCCTGAAAAACCCAGGCCTGACTCAGGCTGAGGGCAAAGGGAGGATTCCTGGAGGTCTCCTCTGCTCAGTCTCCTCCACCCACCAGTTTGCCCCCATTTTCCTGCAGTGGGACCCTCTGGATGTGCTGGTTGTGGCTGTGTGATGCCCTGGCCTTCTTACTGAAGGATCTCTCATGGCAAGGTCCTGGAGGATGGATACGAGTGCTTTACAAGGAGAAGAAAGATTTGGGCTCTTGGAGTGATTCATCCTGCTGAAGTTGAGCTCCTGCAGTGGGATTTGGGATAAAGCCTGTGGGTGGCTGCCAGTGCTGGGCTGGCTGAGGGGAGAGGCACGTGCCAGTCCTTGTGTCACCTCAGTGTGTGTGGCCCTGCCTCACAGCCCCTGGGTGATGCAGGACAGCTCTGGCAAAGCCACAGAGCACACGAGATGCACAGCAGGGTTTGCAGCAAGTGATTTCCAAGCTGTCTGTGCTCCCTGCCTGCAGCTCCAGCCTCCCAGGAGGGGAAGGATTTCTTGTGACAGAGCAAATCAGCTCCAAAGCTCCTTGCAGGAGAGGTTAAGCACAGCAGCCCCAGATCTGTCAAAACTCCACTCTTTCATCATCAAGGCAGGCCTCTTCTTGGGAGGAGTGTGGTGTCTCTTAACCCTTTGTGCCCTTCCTTTCTCAATCCCTGGCCTTTAATCACCTGTTAATCAGATTATTGGGCCTGACTTCCTCCTCCTCCTCCTCCTCCTCCTCGCTGCTGTCCTTGTCAGCCCAGCTGAGCCAGTTAAAAGGCAAGATTGGCAGATGCTACAGATTTTTCCATTTGATTCTTTCCCTGCTGTTGCTCCTCGTTTGACCCTTCCTTTGTACATCCCTGGGAGAGATGCTGGAGGATGAAATCTGTTTCCTTCGCTTGGCACTCGGCTCTGCAGCGAGGCTGAGGCAGCAGCAGCTTCATTTGAAGTCACTTCAGGGAGGTTCAGCTGGGCCATAAAAGCCTCTGAAAGCTGAAGAACAGGGAGCAGGGACAAGCACTCTGGCTCGATGAGTTGGGGAGATGCAGCCAACAGAGCAGACAGCTCAAAAGGGAAGACAGTGGAGAGTTGGACTCGAAGATCCTTGTGGGTCTCTTCCAGCTCAGGATGTTCTGTGCTTCTCTGAAATGCATTTTCTGGCCCTGCTGTTACTGCCAGAATTAGTTCTTTCACATGAACAGCAGGTTAGAAAGAAGAGGAACAGAATCGATGGATGAGGTGAAAAAGAGCTGCCTGCAGGAGACATTTACAGTCTCAAGGAAAGCAGCTTGGAGAACTCGTCCCCACCTCAGGAAAGATGTTTCTCTTCTAAGAGCCATTGAAATGCTGCTGTAAAAAAGGGAAAAGACAAAGTGCTGGGGGTGCTTGAGGCGAGTGGAGCAGCTGGTACCTCCCAGCCCCAGGTCAGACCCCAGGGCTCCACAGCAGTCCTACATGGACATCTGGGGCAGCAAACACCACACCAGGAGCCTGAACCAGCAGTGGGAGACAGCCCTGCCCTCCTCCAGCAACGTGACCATCAACCCCCCCATCCTAACAGCTAGGAGAACCCATTGTTGCTTCCCCTTTGTTTGTCACTTCAATAAAATTTGATTTCCTATTGCCCATCCAGTGCTGGGACCGATTTTGGGCCAGGAGTTGAACTCCAAGATGCTGGTGGGTCCCTTCCATTTTAGGATATTCTGTGATCCATCCTCAGTTCCAGCCCTGAGCGGGCAGTGACATTTTGGGCTCTGTAAAAGCTTCATTCTCAGACTGTCATTCTCTCCCTTCTCTCTTCTATCTCAGTGCCTTTGGAAGGCAGTGCTGGTTAAAGCAGCAAAGGTTCCCCCTGAGCATCTACAAACACATTTCACTTGCAGTCCCTGCATCTTGCACAGGAATTGCTGTTGGAATTCTGGCCATGGCCTGATGACATCCTGGAGAAGTGAGCTGAGGATTCCCCCACGTGCAGAGCAGCAGGCAAGAATTAAAGTTAGCAGAAAATGCCCGTTTTTCTGCTCTCCTGCTTCGGGAACTGATCCGGAACGAATTCCCCGCAGGCAGAGAGTGGCAACTCCTCACTGGTAGTGAAGGGGAAATCTTCAAACATGAAATAGAGCAAACCCACCTGGATTTAGGAGTTTTAGGAGCATAAAAAGGCAGTGTTTATTCTGCAGTGTTCCTGGTTTTCAGGAGTAGGTAGAAATGTTCTCTTGAATCGGGATGTGCCTGTGACATCTGGAGCTCTGGGGATCTTCATTGTTATTCCTGGCACGTCCCCAGAGTAAAATGATGCTGAATTTAAGGAACCTCAGACCCCAAGTTTGCTGCTGAGACCCTGTGGGATGATGAAATGGGTGGTGATGAGATCTCAAGTGATGACAAACACCATGAATTCCTGAGCATGGAAACTTTGGTCCCACCGGTTTTAATGATGGGCGAACAGAATATTTATATACAATTAATAATTCATTACTGCAAACGATCAGACAAAAGATCTTAATCAGAATTACTTACTACACAATCTAAAAGCTCAAACTACCAGTAGTATAGTGTAAGACAGGACAGTGCACTGTATTGAAGCAATTATTGAAGCAATTATTGAAGCAATTATATTAAAGCTGGCAAGAGAAATAATTATGAAGTAGAGATTTGATGCAACTCAACCAGACCAACACTCGTGTGGAGATCCCTTTCTTTTAACCTCAAGGAGTGTCCTTGGGTGTTGGGGGCATCCCCAACCGAGGGAGGAATCTCCACACCCCCCCAAGAAGGACCTGTCCCTTTGGAAGGGGACTGGACTTTTCTAGTACAAAGTGAGCACCAGGGGTGGTGTCTCTGTGACCTGGGACTGGGTGGTGTGACAAACACTGCAGACCTGGCCCTGGCAGTGCCCCTGGGGCAGTGAATTCCTGGCACTCCTGCTGTTGGGGACAGGGTGGCTGCTGGGGACAGGGTGGCTGCTGGGGACAGGGTGGCTGCAGGGGTTTTTCTGCAAAGTCTGCTGAGTCTCCAGGGAAGGCAGGTTTCTAATTGAGGAGCTGCATGCTGTGTGTTCACCCCCAGCTCTGATTTATGTCTGCTGCGATTGGAATACATATTCATGACAGGTTTTGCATAAAGCAAAGCAAATTATTGTTGTGAAAATATATAAGGCAAGAATCCCTTCCATTTGTTACCTCCTGAAGTGTCTCTTGTGATTCCAGTGAGATGCCAAGTGATGGGTTTGGGTTTGCATCACTCTGGGAGGGAAGGGGGGTCATTTCTGAGGAATTTGGAAGGGATGTGGGGGATTAACTAATGCTCATAGAGCCTTGGTTGAACCCCCAGCTCACTCCCATGCTCATGTCACTTATATTATCACAGAATCATAGAAGGGCTTGGGTTGGAACCTTAAAGCCCATCTTGATCCACCCCCAGCCATGGACAAGGACACCTTCCACCAGCCCAGGTTGCTCCAAGCCCTGTCCAACCTGGCCTTGGACACTTCCAGGGCTGGGGCAGCCACAGCTTCTCTGCCCAACCTGTGCCAGGGCCTGCCCACCCTCCCAGGGAAGGATTCCTTCCCAACATCCCATCCAGCCCTGCCTTCTTTGTCAGATGTGTTCCCTGAACTGGCTGAACTGCTCCACACGAGCTGTTGGAAGGGGCCACAGTGTCACTGCAGATGAGGAACTGGGCTTTGGGCACCTGGCCCTGTGTGCCTACAGGTGCCAGCCCCTTGTCCTTGCTCAGCACTGCCAGTGCCAGGCAGATGCCAGCTCAGGGGGAAGGTGCTGCTCAGCGAGCGTCAGGCTGCGTTCTGATTGAATGTGAGTTCTTGGCCTGCCACGTAGATGAGATCTACCATTAAATTAATACACTGTGAACTCTAAATAATTACTGGAAGGGAAAAAAAAAAGAGCTTGAAGTGATGGATTGCTTGCCAGCATGCTGAGTGTGTCCTGACTGGAAGGCAGGTTGGTGCTGCTTCTCTCCTGGAGAGAAAAATCCAGTGTTAAACCCCGAGCCTGCGCCTGTCTGTGCAAATTCCACCTCCTCCCGCTTTCCACTTGAATTATAAAATGTTTCTGTTTGTTTCCTACAACCATTCGATTGGCTTTGATAAGGAACACGATGTTATTTGCTGTGCTTTAGCCTTGTACTTTAATCTGTGTTTTAGTAGCAGAACAAATTAAGTGCTTTCTCCATCTCCAGTCGGAGCGCTCGGGTTCAGAGCCAGCTGAGCCTCCCAACAAAGGCAGCTTTTAGTCACTGCCTCTTCCCAAGCTCCCATCCTAAGTGGATTATTTTATTATTCTCCCCTTGATTTCAGATCCAAAGTGGCTGTGTTTAAAGCTCTGTGTTTATAACAAAGCAGGAGTAAACCCCCAGGAGGTGCTGCAGTCCTGGCTCTGCTCCAGGCAGGGCAGCACATCCCCTGCTCTGCCCCACTGGGTGGGTTTGATCCACGGGGAGGGGAGTGGGAAATGGCAGAGGGGCAGCCAGAGGTTAAATAATCCTGGGAATTAGCACAGGGGGAAATTAGAGAGCTAAAGGAACCTCCTGGAACGGGGTCATCTCTTGGAGGGTGGGTTCAGCAGGACCAGGGCAGTGCCAGTCCCTTGTGGTGGGCACTGTGGAGGGCACATCTCAAATGCTGGGGTCAATTTTGGGCATCCCATGACATTGGGGGATGGAGCATAGCCAGGGAAGGGAATGGAGCTGGGGAAGGGGCTAGAGCAGCAGGAGGGGCTGAGGGAGCTGGGGGGGCTCAGCCTGGAGAAAAGGAGGCTCAGGGGGGACCTTCTGGCTTTGCAAGTCCCTGCCAGGAGGGGGGAGCTGGGGGGGTCAGGCTCTGCTCCCAGGGAACAGGGACAGGAAAAG
>WBMV01005346.1:207067-222595 GCA_013396655.1 Campylorhamphus procurvoides | reverse complement strand
AAAAATGTTATTTCCATGCTGGAAAGCTGCTTATCAAAACTCTGCCCAAACCTGATTATCTCCTGATTCTCTGGAAAGGATTTAAAGGAAGATCATGCTTATAAATTCATTTGCATTTTCTCTCCCTGCTGCCTTCACAATAAAAAACTCAATCCTCACCGAAAATATCTGGTTTTTCTCAGTCTTCAGTTACAAATCACTGGATTTCTTGTGCTTTCCTGCTTGTCTTGTTCAAATACAGATTGTGCCGTGCATAGAAATGCAGAATTACTGAAGGCTCAATATAAAGGTGAATATAAAGCTCTTTGTTTCTCGAGGTCTTTCTGTCTTTGGGCTGAATTCAGGGGGAAACCTCTGGCAGGAAAACCCTCATTTCCTGTCCAAAAGGAGGGTTTGGACCTCAGTGGGGCTTTCCAGAAGTCGGGATGACCACACTAAATTCTCATCCCCATTTTCCTCCCCATCCCATGTCTCCTTTGTGACACTTCTTTGGCAAAGCAGGACACAAAATTCCTGAAATCAACCCAGCTGCTGCAGGAATGACGTGGAACAGTTTCACTGAGCAGAGGGGCCACTTGGAATATTCTTTCCCTGACTCTGAAATGGAAACCACATTTAGAAAATGAAGCTTTTTTCCCTGTTTAAGAAGAAGGCAGGCACAGCCTGTGCTGGCTGGGAGGCAGAGCTCTTGGGGTGTGAGTTCTGCAGACTTGGCTGTGAAATTCCTTGGAAGAAAACCCTGGAACTTTCTCCATGTGGGAATGTTTGCAGTGGTTTCACCCAGCTGATGGCAAACTCTGCCCATTATACATTATTTGCCTCCAAAGAAAACGTAGCCCAGAATTTTTATTGGTTGGAATTCGTGGGGTCGTTCCACAGGCCAGGGATGTGGGAATTTCTTGGGGCTCCTTGGGGGCTGGATCCACCTGCCAAGGCTGGGCCCTTCCCTGCCAAGTGGCACACAATTCTCAGCACCTCCAAGTCATTAAAGACCCTCTTTCTGTGTAACAGCCCCAACCCCCTACGTGGATATGGATTATTTGGATCCATCTGGTGGACCAAGGGCCGAGGACTTTGATGCTGGAGGTGCCACCACCTTGTTTCTCCTTTCCTTGGAAAAAGCCACAGATGCAAAGCTGGGAGAACCTCCTTCCACTTCTCCTTCAGCTTCTCAATCAACCAACCTGGACAACACCCCTGTCCCCACTCTCCAGTCAAAACCAGGGGCTTGGCCAAGCCCTTCTCTGCCAAAATGCTCTTGCAGGAGTGGCTTCCATGGAATTCCTGCCATCCATGCAAGCCTCAGCTTGGCCTTGTGCTAAGAGCTGGGAGCAGAATTAATTAAAGCATCCTCCGTGGTGCAGGAAATGAAACTCAAATTCGTTTGAATTTGATGTTTTCCCTAATTTTCTCTGCAAAAGCACATTAAGGATGGTAGCAGGTCAGGATAATCACTTCCCACCCCCCAGGCTTGGGCTTTTGGGGCACTGGAATGGCTTCCTATTTGCTCAGGGGAAAGAAAGGGAGTTTTAGGCATTCCGGGCGTCTTGCCCAGCCCAGACAAAAGGTGTCATTAACTGCCTGCGGGTGCCTCGTTTTTCCGAGTTAGTTTCCCTTTCAAACTTCTTTTGAAATGATTTTTTTCCCCATTTTTCCTCTTGGAAAAGAATCCAAAAAGGAGCTGAAATGTTTGTGATTGCTCCTTGTTGCCTTGATGAAGTTTCAGCTAGTGCAGGAAAATATTGACTGGTGATGCTGAGCTGGCTCACGGCATTTCTTTCTTCCCAAAGAGCAGCCAAGAAAAAAAAGCTTTCTGGCTCTTTCCATTCTGATTTTTCCCATCATTTTGCTGTTATGGATCTGAACTCCTGTTGACTCTGAGGCTTGTTGTTGCCAGGAAAGCAGGCACACCTTATTGACCAACAGAGCTCATGGCGAGAGCGGCCAGCGACAAAGAAAAGATTGTGGGATCTCAGCTGGGTCCAAAGTGCTGCAGGAGAGGAGAGGAAGTCATTGCATTTGGCAGGGAATGAATCTCTTCCAGCCCACCATGGTCCTGGGGAGGGATGAGCCCTCTGCCATGGGTTGGTGTGGGCACAGGGCTGCTCCTGCGGGCACTGGGTGAGGGGTGGGAGGTGTGGGACTCCCACTCGTGACCAACCTGACCTTCCTGACTCTGCCACACTTGCATCATTTGTTTGTCAGCAATGGGAGGAGCAGCTGAAGGAGCTGGGGGGGCTCAGCCTGGAGAAAAGGAGGCTCAGGGGGGACCTTCTGGCTCTGCAAGTCCCTGCCAGGAGGGGGGAGCTGGGGGGAACAGGGACTGGAGGAGAGGGAATGGCCTCAGGANGAGAGGGAATGGCCTCAGGATGGGGCAGGGGAGGGGCAGGGGGGACATCAGGAGGAATTTCTCCATGGAAAGGCTGGTCAGGCACTGGAAGAGGCTGCCCAGGGAGGTTTGGAGTGCCCATCCCTGGAGGTGCCCAAGGCAGGACTGGCCGTGGCACTCAGAGCTCTGGGCTGGGGGACAAGGTGGGCATCGGGCACAGGGTGGGCTGGATGGGCTGGGAGGGCTTTTCCAGCCTCAGGGATTCTGTGACTCTGTGATCATCTGTGAAATGGCAGGAGGGTCTTGGAGTGCTTGAAGTGTGACCAAGGATGGTGGTTTAGATCCCCCAGATGAACTTTTGGTGATTCGAGTCCCAGTTGTTCAATGTCCTTAAAACCTCTTCTAACCTTGGCACTTCAGCTGGGGCTGCAGGAGAGGGGTTGGATTTGCTGCTTCACTATTTTGTGCTCATCCTCTCCTAGAATGGTTTGGGTTGGAAGGGACCTTAAAGCCCATCCAGTGCCACCCCCTGCCATGGGCAGGGACACCTTCCACCAGCCCAGGTTGCTCCAAGCCCCGTCCAACCTGGCCTTGGACACTCCCAGGGATGGGGCAGCCACATCCCTGGTGGGATTGATGGTTGTGCTTGTGGATGCTCTTCCCATGACCATTCTTAATGCAGGAGTGTTGCTCCAGCTTTGGCCATCCTGCTGCTCTTCTGCTTTCCTGGTCTGCCTTTTGTTCAGATGAAGCCAAAGTGCTTCATCCTCCTCCTCCTCCTCCTCCTCCTCCTCCTCCTCTTGCACAGCGTCTCACAGAGCAGGGCTGAGCTCCCAGTGCTCAGACTTTGTTCCTTAGAAGGAGTAAATCAAAACTAGGTCGGTGCTTTGGCCTCAGCCTGACCTTGTCTCCCTCAAGCCAACATGACTTCAGGGTTTTGTCACGTTGGATGAAATCACATGTGAGTGAAACATCCTTTATTATCTCTGCTCTCAGGATGACAGCGAGGGGAGGTGTTGGAGTGCATTTCATTGCATGATTTGTGCTTAGACATGTCAGTGTGGCTCCTTTGCAGACTTTTGTCACCTTCAGCATTTGGCATTGCCATCTAAGGGTGCCCTCAACATCTTGTGATCTCTTCATTGCTTGAGAAAATCCTGGGATGGCTGTTCAGAAAGGAAAGTTGTTGGCTGGGTGACCCCATGTCAGCATGTGCTTCACCACGTCACCGTCACGGCGTGTTCTGCCTCTGCTGCAGCTCCTACAAGGAGAACTTTGCCTGCAAAGTGGCCAACAGAGAAGACTAAATCAGTCCTTGGGCTGCTGAAGGCACAGAAGGGCTCTGGAGGAATTCCTGGGGAGTGTGGCAGGAGCAGCTCCTTCTATCCCATGTCATATGTGTATGACAGCCCATCTCTGGGATGCTGGGCTCTGCCAAGGACTCGGCAGTGATTGCTGCAGCAGTGGGGAGGGAGAGGTTGTCTGAGCTGGGATCTTCTGCAAATAACCATTTCAAGATCGCTATTTTCATGCAGTTTCATAAATTGGAGTGAAAATCCACGCAGGAACAGATTTTACGTGTTTAAAGTATGAGCTTGGAAAAGAGTGGATGCCTCAGAGTTTAATTTCAAACTGAGTTGTGTTGAGTTTAATGGGTTTATATTCATGACTTTTACATGGTCATGAAAGCTCCAACTTCCTGGGGAGGGGCAGGCACTGATCTCTGCTCTGTGGGGACCAGGGACAGCACCCAGGGAAGGGCTGGAGTTGGGGCAGGGCAGGCTGAGGTTGGAGCTCAGGAGAAGGTTCTTCTTCCCCCAGAGGGTGGTGGGCACTGCCCAGGCTCCCCAGGGCAGTGGGCACAGCCCCAAGGCTGCCAGAGCTGCAGGAGGGTTTGGATGATGCTCTGGGGCACAGGGGGGGACTCTTGGGGCTGGTCCTGGGCAGGGCTGAGGGTTGGACTCCAGGATCCTTGGGGGTCCCTCCCATCTCAGCACATCCTGTGAATCCCCTGCATTTCTCAAGGAGAGCTGATTGCATGGAGCAGATGAAAGTGCTGAAATTCAGGAGTCTGAAGGCAGAAATGCTGACCCAGCATAACTTATTGTTCCTTTGCTTCCTTCCTCTTCTCGTCTGCAAGGAGTTCAGAGGGTAAATTGAAACTGCAGCCTTTTCTCCTGCCTGATGAGATTCAGGCCAGTTTAACACCCCAGCCAGGTCTGGGCTTGCATTCCATTGCAGGGACATCATGAATTGGACCGTCTTTGCTGCAAAGCTGTAAAATTGCTTCTTTGCAAAGTGAATGTTGTCACTTCGAGCCACCTGATTGGGGAAGAAAAGATCCATTTCCATGTCCCTTCTGAGCCTTTTGGAGGGGAATTTGCCCATCTGGCCGTGGTTCTTCCCAGTCTCCGGGGTGTGAGCAGGCACACAGTCTCCTGCAGCACAGATTGGGGCTATAAATAAGCAAAGAGGAAGGTTTTTTTCGTTTTTTCCTCCCTTAATTCCTCCCATCCTCACTGATTCTCTGCAGCAGATGTAAGATGGCACCTATTTCCAGTGCACTGCAAAGGTCAGTCCTTTGCCCCAGACCAGCACTTGAATTTTGGCTCAGCCTCCAGATGTTTTCAGGCTCTTTTCTGTAATTTTGAGCGACTGTTTTGGACTTTGGTTCCCCACCTTCAAATTGGGAATAAGAAGCCTCTTTGCTGTGCCTTTTTATGCAGCTCTGAGTATATTTGGACACAGAGAGCTCAGCCAATCCAACTCCCAATTAGCTGCCACTAATTCCAAGAGGAAAGAGCACGTGTTTTCCTGGACTGCCCCACTCCCTGTGGCACGATCGGATGGTCATGGAATCCCAGAATGTCCTGAGCTGGAAGGGACCCACAAGGATCATCTCTTGATGCTCTCCAAGGTTGTTGTAGCACCATGTAATTGTGACAGGCTCATTGGCATTCCAGGTGCTGCCAGAGTGGAGGATCTGCTGAGCTTCCCACCCCTCCGTCCTGGCTGAAGGCCACGCTGGGTGGTGGTTGTGCTCTTGCCAAACCCAGCCCTGCTCCTCCTGCCAAGTGCTTCATCCTCTTTTCACTGCTCTGCAAATCAAGCCTTCCTGAAAAATACCTTCCCTTGAGTCAGGGGTGGCACCTGCAACACCCAAGGGCGTGTTGGTGACATCTCAGGGTGTGTGTCAGTCCTGTCAGTGACAGCTTGGGCTGGTCCCTCCCCAGGGGCTGGCAGGGCTGTCTACACAATCAACTCCCAGGGAGTTTAGAAGATAAATGAGCAGCATTTAATTCCCCAGGAGCTTGGATGTGTTTTCCTGAGGCAGAGCTTGGAGGATTTTTTGAAGGGCTCAGTAGCCAGTGCTGCACCAAAAGCCATCGTGGTCTATCACAGTGGTGGGAGCTCCTCAGCGCTGGTGTCTGTGCAGCATGGGGGGTTGTTGGACTGTTTGTCATCTGCTTTTGAATATTCACACTGTAATCAGTCTGATATTAAAGGAAATCATGCAATCATAGTCTCATTAAGGTTGGAAAAGCCCTCCAAGATCATCAAGTCCAACTTTTGACCACTGAGTGAACAGCACCCAGGGAAGGGCTGGAGTTGGGGCAGGGCAGGCTGAGGTTGGAGCTCAGCCAAAGGTTCTTCTTCCCCCAGAGGGTGGTGGGCACTGCCCAGGCTCCCCAGGGCAGTGGGCACAGCCCCAAGGCTGCCAGAGCTGCAGGAGGGTTTGGATGATGCTCTGGGGCACAGGGGGTGACTCTTGGGGCTGGTCCTGGGCAGGGCTGAGGGTTGGACTCCAGGATCCTTGGGGGTCCCTTCCAGCTCAGCACAGTCTGGGACCCTGTGAATCGTGTTGTGAAGTGCCCCCTCTACTCATTTTTTGAACAAGACCAGTTTTTAAAGAGACAAAAGAAGCCTGAGCTGCTGTTCCAGCTGCCATTGGCTGGGAAGCCTTTGCAGGACAAGAAGCAAGATAAAAAACCCAACCATGGAGATTTCCTCAGTGCCTTTAACCCACAGGGTGCTGCAGTCCTTGGGCACAGCTCCCCATTAATATATGCAACAGCTCAGCCCGGGCTAATTATGCAGCTCAATTTGTCAGAGAGCCATAAGGGAATTGGCTCCAGGGCATTTGTTTGGAGAGCTCAGGGCAGTGTTTGGGTTTGGGCACCCGACCAGCTCATCTCGCTGCGCCCTTGGCACCACAGCAGAGCCTGGAGCCACTGGGGTGGTTGTGGTGGCTTCTGTGTCCTGTCACCACCTGTCCAAGCACAAATGACTGTGAACTAGGCCAGGGTACCCTTAGGGAAATGCTTCAAACTGGGAACTCCAGCTGTGAGCAGCACAATTCCCAGTGTCGGTCACACACCTTCCATTGTCTACTGGGAGGGGTTGGAATGAGGTGCTCTCTGAGGTCCCTTCCAAGCCAAACCAGTGACCCTCTGATTCTGTGAATAAACCAGGTGGTGTTTCTGATGTGAACAGCCCCTCTCTTAAGCACCCTCAGTAATCCTGAAACTTTGTCAAAGTCACCTGGGCTTGGGTTTCCTGGCTTTGAGTGGGTTTTAAGGGTCCAAAATCACAGAATCCCAGAATATCCTGAGTTGGAAGGGGCTCATGAGGATCCTGGAGTCCAACCCTCAGCCCTGCACAAGCCCATCCCCAAAAGTCACCCCCTGTTCTCCAGAGCATCATCCAACTGTTTCTTGACACAATTCAACGTAGTTTTCATATAAAAGCTGCCTAAAAGATGGAATTGGTCATGAGTGGTCTCAGTCTTACTCAAAGTCCTCACTGGAAGGTAGAAGGAACCCATGTTGGATGTTGGGCTGGTCTATCAAAACACCCTTCCAGTTGCTTTAGTCTGTTCATCTGATGGTGTTTGGGGGAGAGGAGACTCCCATGTGGACCATGGAAGAAGGGAAGGGTGGGATCAGAGGGACTCTTGGGACCCACTAAACCAAATTGAAGCAGAATTTTTTGGCTCAAAGTGATACTGGGAAAGATTTTAAATACCAGAGCCCTACTGGTGTGTTTATTTACCCAAATTGCTGTGGAATTTGGTTTATTTACCCAAATTTGTGTGTGCTGTGGAATCTCTCCCCCACCTTAAGTGGGTGTCCCGTGGGAAATCTCGCCTTGTTTCCTTGCCTTTCCTACAAAATGAGGATGAAGTGTGGCCACCAGATGAATTAAAAAGTTAGCAAGGAGGAAAGGGAAATTGTCCTTTCCAGGGAAGGCGTCTGGAATGACTGGCAGGTGTAAGTGTGTACCTGCTCTGCCTGTGGGAAATATTTTGACAGTTCAAACTGAAAGCAGACTGTGGAGCTGGGATTTATTTCAGTACACTGATTTTTTTATTTATTTTTCTTTTTTTGAAAGAGCCGTGGTGTGGAACACGGCTTTGATGCCTTAATGGAATCTGGAGAGCTCAATAATACGTTTCAGGTTTGGATAAAAGAAAGGCAAATTGCTTCTAGCACTTTTATGCTCAAGAAAAACAAAGCCCAAATCATCTCTGTGTGATGTCTAATCTATAATGTTTTATTAGTGGGATATCTAAGGGTAGCCTTGGTAGAGCTTGATGAGACTTCTCAGCTCAGGGAGGAGATCCAAGAAGACTGGAACATGCTCTGAGTTACTTTATATTGACCTTTCTTTAAAATAAAACCCAAAAATTAAGGCAAGGTCCAGGTGGATGGGTTGGTTTTCCAGGTGGATGGCTTGGTTTTCTTAGTTGGAAGGTTTGGTTTTCCAGGTGGATGGGTTGGTTTTCCTAGTTGGAAGGGTTGGGTTGGTTTTCCAGGTGGATGGGTTGGTTTTCCTAGTTGGAAGGGTTGGGGTTTCCAGGTGGATGGGATGGTTTTCCTAAGTGGATGGATTGGTTTTCCAGGTGGATGGGTTTGTTTTCCCAGTTGGATGGGTTGGTTTTCCAGGTGGATGGGTTGGTTTTCCAGGTGGATGGGTTGGCTTTCCTAGTTGGAAGGGTTGGTTTTCCTAAGTGGGTGTGTTGGGTTTCCAGGTGGATGGGTTGGTTTTTCAGGTGGATGGGTTGGTTTTTCCTAAGTGGATGAGTTGGTTTTCCAGGTGGATGGGTTGGTTTTTCAGGTGGATGGGTTGGTTTTTCCTAAGTGGATGAGTTGGTTTTCCAGGTGGATGAGTTGGTTTTCCAGGTGGATGGGTTGGTTTTCCAGGTGAATGGGTTGGTTTTCCTAGTGGATGGATTGGTTTTCCAGGTGGATGGGTTTGTTTTCCCAGTTGGATGGGTTGGTTTTCCAGGTGGATGGCTTGGTTTTCTTAGTTGGAAGGTTTGGTTTTCCAGGTGGATGGGTTGGTTTTCCTAGTGGATGGATTGGTTTTCCAGGTGGATGGACTGGTTTTCCAGGTGGAAGGGTTGGGTTTCCAGGTGGAAGGGTTGGTTTTTCAGGTGGATGGGTTGGTGTTCAAGGATCATCTGCCCATGGGTCATTGCAATGTGCAGGAAGGCAAGCAAAGGTGGCAGGAGGCTCGTGTGGGTGAACAAGGAGCTCCTGACAAAGCCCCCATGTAATAAAACCATTCCAAGCATGAGAGCAGGGTCAGATCACCCAGGGGGAATCCAGACACTCCCCAGGTGTTTGGTGGTGGGATTGGGAAAGCCAAAGTCCACCTGGAGTTGAATCTGGTGAAAGATGTGGAGGGCAACACCAAAAGCTCCAATGGGTCAATCTATGGTGGAGGAAGAGTGAGTGTGGTGCTGAATGGGGCAGGGAGCTGGAGAAGGGTGAGGGCCTCAAGGCCACCTTCATCTTGGCCCTGAAGAACCCCAGGTCCTCGAGACCAGAGGGAAAGTCTGGGACAAGGATGGCTTGGAGAAGTAAAGGAGACTTGGAGGAGGTTTGGGTTGGGGAATGTACAAACCAAGTGGCCATCCCCAAGTCCACGGGGCATGGGGAATGCTGAGGGAGCCGTGTGATGTCACTGAGAGGCCACTCCATCGTCTTTGTGACAACTGGGAAAGGTGCCTGAGGACTGGAAGAGGCCAAATGTCACCCCCATGGTCAAGAAGGACGAGAAAGAGGGAATTAAAGGCCAGTCAGGCTCAAGTCCATCCCCAGGAAGGTGATGGAGCAGCTAATCCTGAAAGTCATTTCCAAGCACTGGGAGGAAAAAAGGGATATTGGGAATGGTTCACATGGATTTATAAGGGGAAACCACAGGTGACCAACCAAAGAGCCCTCTGTGATGGTGGGACAGCAGGAGATATTTGTCTTGACACTGGCAAAGCTTTGGACACTCTCTCCCATATCCAGATGGATGAGGGGCTGGAGAAGGGAACAGGGCTCAGTTGTGATGGGGCCACTGGTCCAGCCAGAGCAGGGAGTTGTCACAACACAGATGTTCCTCCCAGCTTTCTGAGGGCAAACACGTGGAATGGCACAGGAGACAGCACAGTCCTCACCTGGCTCTGTCTCATCCCTGGGACGTCCCTCACGTTGCTCCTCAGCAACCTGCAGGTTGAGTGAAGGTTGGAGCAAGTCCAGGGTGGGCTACAGAGTCAGTGAGGGCACTGGAGCACCTCCCTTGTGGGCACAGGCTGAGGGATTGGGGGCTGTTCAGCATGGAGAAGAGAAGGTTGTGTGGAGACCTCAGAGCTCCTTCCAGGGTCTGAAGGGAAGGAAGGGGAAGGGTCTGAAAGAAGCAGGAAAGGGACTGTTTGTCAGGAACTGGAGTGACAGGACAAGGGGGATGGACTCAAAATGCCAGAGGGCAGGGTTAGATGGGATATTGGGAAGGAATTGGTGGCTGGGAGGGTGGGCAGGCCCTGGCACAGGGTGCCCAGAGAAGCTGTGGCTGCCCCTGGATCCCTGGAAGTGTCCAAGGCCAGGTTGGACAGGGCTTGGAGCACCCTGGGCTATGGAAGGTGTCCCTGCCCATGGCAGAGGTCCCTTCCAACTCAGGGAAGGATTCCAAGAACAGCCACCAGCCCTGCCCACCTCACGGGCACCGAGCTGTGAGCACGAAGCCTCAGCCCAGGGTGGCTGTGGAGTGGCAAAGGAGCCTTTAGGTAGCTGTGAGATTTAATCTCCAAATGCCCAAATTGCTGCCAATTCCATCCCATGTGGCTCCCAGCAAGAGGTCCTGCTAACTCAGCCTGTCTCCAGCACCTTCTGCACCCCCCCAACAGGGCTCAATCTCTTCCCTTGCACCTCCCTTCCTGTGCTGCTTCTCAGCAAGAACTTTGCAGGGTTTTGCCTCTTTTTTAAACATGCCAAGCATTTCCCCCATCTCTTTATCTCCTTTTTTTTTTGCCTTTATGTCCTTATCCTTCTTCTGGAGACAACCTCATCTGCAGGGACCGCGGTGCTGCAGAGCAGGAGCAGATACTCTGGGGGGGTTGAGGGAACAGTTATCCGGAGATCAGGTGGGGATGGGAAAGGTCTGGCTCAGGTTTAACTGCTGGAGCTTCTCTTTAATTGCCACTGGAGAGGAAAAAGGGTTTTCTGTTTCCAGTGATGGGGAGCTGATAATTTCTTTAATTTTACAATCTCACTCGTTCCAGTCTCGTGAGTCACATTGGAAAGGGAAAAAAGTGTGTCTAGAAGATCCCAGGAGATAGTCCCCAAACAGCTGCTGTCCTTGGGCCAGGCTTCTCCCCCTCATTCCCTACATAAATGAAGCCAAAGACACGAGTTGTCACACCAGACCATCAGCTGTGGGTGGGGGTCAGACATCCCTTGACTTGGTTTCTTGCTGGCTTCTTCCAGGTCTGGCCCTGTGAAGGAACTGTGTGTGAGCAGCCACAGAATCCTAAAATCCCAGCATGGTTTGGGTGGGAAAGGACCTTATAGTTCATCCCAATCCACCCCCTGCCATGGGCAGGGACACCTTCCATAGCCCAGGTTGTTCCAAGCCCTGTCCAACCTGGCCTGGGACACTCCCAGGGCTGGGGCAGCCACAGCTTCTCTGCCCAACCTGTGCCAGGGCCTGCCCGCCCTCCCAGCCAAGAATTCCACCCCAATATCCCATGGAAATCTCTCCCCTGGTAGTTGAAATCAGTGCTTTGGGAAGGTGGCAGGTGGGCTGTGCTCCTGCAGACCCTTTTTTCAGGAGGTGTTTGTTGCCCTTTCCCCCCCTCTTTGAGGTGCCCCACTGAAGGGCACACTTGCTGCACACACATCTTTTTTTCCTCCTTTTTGGCTGCTGCTAAAAATCCCTGCTGGAAGGAGCTGAGGCATTTCTTCCTCCCCTTGTAGCCATTTGCACTTCATTATTTTTATGAAGGAGAAATAATGATTTGCAGATGGCAGCCTGTAAGAACATGCCTTTCCTTTGGGATGTGTCTTTTTAGCATGGGTTGAAGCCAGGAGGTTTAAGCAGCAGTGAAATCACATGAGGTGGAGCTCAGAATGCCAGAGATGATCTGCCCAGCTGTGGCTTTCTGATTCCTCCTTCCCTTTGGTGGCTCTGCCATGGGAGAGCCTCAGGGATTGCCCCTGAACATGCCCCTCTGAGCTGCAAAGCTCAGCAAGGGTCACCAGTGGGGTGATGTGGGGAGGAAACCACCCAGAAATGTGAATTGTGGACTCACAGCTGGACCTTGGAGCTTTGGGGCTCATTATTCTGTTTTTTAATCCTCTGCTATCCCAGTTCCTACCAGTCCTTGCAATCCTGGGGTGAGTCACCACTTCAGTTCTCAGAGCTGTTTTCTCCCCAGGTTACCCAGGGCCCTTCGTGCTGCTTGACAGATTTTATGGGGTTTTATTGTGCAGATGACTCAGAAACCACCGATGATGGGACAGTGTGAACCTCCTGGGGGCTGTTTGTGCAGGGTTTGGTTCCTTCCTGGACTTAAGGCCAGGAACTTGCACTTGCAGCTCAATCCCCTCTGTCTCAGGGCAAGCAGAGCCTTTGCCTTGACGTTTCTTGCACTCAAACAGAGTTGGGGAGATGCTTTTAATCTTAATTAATCTAATCAGTGCAAGAGGGGAGCAGCTCATCTTCTGCCAGGGCCTCTCCCTCTCCATGGACAGCAGGAGGGACAAGGGGCTTTTCCTGTGAGCAGCTGATGGCAAAGCAAACAAGCCTTGCTTAAAACCTGTTCCAATAAATGCCTGGTTTTGGGGCAATTTGGGGGCAGGGAGGAGGAGGGGGGGTGTCAGGTGGGGTGCTCCCACCTGCATCCCAGGGATGGTCTCACGTGGATCTCACATCCTCAGTCACTCTGTGGCATAGAGAAAAGCTTTGAATTTATTTAGGGTTTTTTAGGTTAATCTTTATTCCACTTATTAAGGACCTGATAACAGCTCGAGCTTCTCTCTGGCAGTTAAATATTTTAGCCCTTATTCAACGTCTGCTGAGGTTTGTAGGAATGTTGTGTTGATTTTGAGAGGCATTGCCTCATCTGCTTCATCCAGACACACAGGGGAGGGCCCTGGTCTCCAGAGAGTCCCCAGTGTGGCGGTGCCAACCTTGGCCAAAGCTCTTCCTAAGTGATGCCACGTGTGGATGAGCTGGGGAACATCCATCTCACCTCTCCTGAAGTCTCTCTCTGTGTCTGGCCCCACAGCTGGGCTGTCTGCAGATCAGAGGCAGCTTTGGAGGGATGGTTCAGCTCCCCTGGTGTTGGTGGATGAAGTTCTTTGTGGGGGTGAAGGAAATCTGTAGGTGATGGGTTTGGTGATGGGGGGGCAAGAGATGCTCCCTGCTAAAATCTTATTCCTTGCACACCTAACTATGGGATGAGAGACTGGAGATAAATCAGGGCAGCAGAAGCTGGTGGTGGATTTTGGGAAGGCTCTGCTGTCCCTCAGTGGGACACCATGGGCATGTGGGCTGGTTGGATCTGAGCTGCTTCCCACTTGGCACTCAGAGTGGGGCTCAGGCTGCCAGTTTAGGCTGTTGGTTTAAACCCAGCACTAGACTAAAGCTGTCGTGGCACTCGTGGCCCTTGTCCCAAGCTGTGGCACCTCAGAGCTGGTGTCTGAGCCCTGTGCTGAGCAGGCAGGTGACAGTGGTGGCTCCAGCTGTCCCCTCCCAGGTGCTGATCCTCCAGTCTGGGAGGACAAGCACTGCTGTTCTTGCCAAGAATGAACTGATTTAAAAAGATCCTGTGAACATATTTGACTTGTCAAAAGCTTTTCATCCAATCCCAGAATGGGTTGGGTTGGGTTGGAAAGGACCTTAAAGCCCATCCAGTGCCACCCCCTGCCATGGGCAGGGACACCTTCCATAGTCCAGGTTGCTCCAACCTGACCTTGGACACTTCCAAAGATGGGGCAACCACAGCTTCTCTACCCAACCTGTGCCAGGGCCTGCCCACCCCTTCCCAGCCAAGAATTCCCTCCCAATATCCCATCTAACCCTGCCCTCTTTTGGTTTAAAAGACTTTCTTTCCAGAGCAGGAAGGGAAAAGCAGAAAAAAAATGGTTTTCAGCTTTCTTTCCCTTTTTTGGTGTGTGGAAACTCAGAGGTTTGGTTTTCATTTAGAAAATGCAAAAGAGGGAGACACGACCAGTGTGCAAATGGAATATAACAATAGGGTTTGGTCAAAGCAAAGCCCTTTAGAGAAAAACAGCAACTACAATTTCATTGTCCTGAGTAATTGTCACTGCTTTTTGGAGGGACTTAAACACCCCTGAATTGTGGCTGTGCAGAGTGTGTGGGCTGGGAGCCCTGACAATGCAGAAATTAATTGCTGCTCTAACCCATGCATTTGTTTAAGAGCTGCTATTAGTTCATTTGAAGGGCTTTGACATATCTGGGACTGGACCCAACATGCTCTACCATCATCACAAGGTGCCCCAGGACTGGTTCTAGCCCAGAGGAGGTGAAATCCTGCCCCTGTCCTACATGGGTGGAGCTTTGGAGAACTTCAATCAGCTCTTTGGGGCTGGCTTGGCACTGACACCAGTGGAGGGGCTCATTGCTGCTGTGTGTGTCCTCCCAGTGCTCCCAGTAAATCCCAGTGGCTGCTCAGCCCTGAGAAACTTCAGGAGCTTCTTCAGGGTGCCCTTATCTGGGACTGGTGAGAATGAAAAGGAATTTCCAAGTTGCAGTGTGTCTTCCTGGAAATGGAGCTCCTGGAACCTGGAAGTCCCCCCTGAGTGGGCTGTGCCTCCTCCATGGGATTTCTGCTGGTGCCAGGCTGGGCTTGGACTCCTGGGCACCACAAAGCCCAGGGCATGGCTGGGGTTTAGGCTTTGGATCACCCCAAACACCTTCAGGGAAGTGTTTTGGGTTGAAAGGGATCTTAAAGATCTTGTTCCACCCCCTGCCATGGGCAGGGACACCTTCCATGAGCTCAAGTTGCTCCAAGCCCTGTCCAACCTGGCCTTGGACACTTCCAGGACTGCTGGGGCAGCCACAGCTTCTCTGGGCAAAGAGAAGGTTTTCTCCTCAGGGTTTTCTTATGGCAGGAGGAGAAAAACTCTCTCTTATGGAGAAGTGGAGGCCATGTGGGGCTCTGGGAAGGCTGAGTCATGTCTCTCTGGTGAAGACATCTGTCTCAGGAGTAATTATAGCGAGATGAAAACCATCAGTGACAAGCTCTGTAGCAGCAGTTGGAGCTCAGATTCTCATTTCATGCTGCAGAAGGATGAGTAATTTTAAATAGCTCTAAAGACATTTAAAAGCACCCAAAGCATGACAGACAGAACAGAGCAAATGAGAACAAGGTAAGTTATTATATGCTTTGTGAGCAGATACAAAGGGCTGTTATCACTGGGATGCTGATCCAGGGTTGTCATTGTGCAGGTGTGCCTGGAATGTGCTGCTCTGCTCTGGGGCAGGTTTGGGGACACCACACCTGATCCTTCCTGTGCTGGCACTGCTGGAGATCCTGGCAGCATCTTCTGCTCCCAGCTGGGTCGGGTAGTGATGAAAATCAGAGTCCCAGACTGTGCTGAGCTGGGAGGGACCCCCAAGGATCCTGGAGTCCAACCCTCAGCCCTGCCCAGGACCAGCCCCAAGAGTCACCCCCTGTGCCCCAGAGCATCATCCAAACCCTCCTGCAGCTCTGGCAGCCTTGGGGCTGTGCCCACTGCCCTGGGGAGCCTGGGCAGTGCCCACCACCCTCTGGGGGAAGAAGAACCTTTGGCTGAGCTCCAACCTCAGCCTGCCCTGCCCCAACTCCAGCCATTCCCTGGGTGCTGTCCCTGGTCCCCACAGAGCAGAGATCAGTGCCTGCCCCTCCTCTGCCCCTCCCCAGG